>JAODAL010026686.1:0-56291 GCA_025379985.1 Phyllomedusa bahiana | reverse complement strand
TCCCAACGAAAATTTTTTAAAAACAGCAATTCTATATTCCCCACAGGTGAATTAAAAGGTCAAAAAAATACTTTATTATAAAAAAAAATAACAGTTACGGTTTTTTATTTTGGGCACCCAGCTTTGTTTTTGACGCAGTCTCGTAAATCTTAAAAAACAGCAATTCTTATTCCAAGGTAAATTGAAAGGTGAAAAAAAAATACCGTTTATTTTTTCAAAAACATAACAGTTTAGTGTTTTTTGGATTTTTGCCCAGTCCGTTTTGTTGATAGAACCTTGCAGTTAAAATTTAAAACAGAATTTTTTTTTTTGTTAGGGGATTTGAGAATAGCTGTGATTTGCGTCTTTTAAAAAGAGATTTTCCCAAAACTTTCCTTCCTTTTCAATTTTTATTTTTGAACTGGGCAGGTGGAAAGCGACAAAGGGGGGGGGGCCCAAATGGAGGTGAGGTCGAGAGAAGGTGCCCCTTCCAGTCTGGCGACAACACGCTGCCCGGATTTCGTCAGTTGCAGGCCCGTAGGGGCCCGGGGGTCAGGGCCCTGGGGTAAAAAACCTGCCCCTTGGGTTTGAAATCTTAATTTTAAAGGAAAAATGTCGCCAATCTGTCCTTCCCATGGACCCCCAAATGTCAACTCTTACCCCTGTTTCCCCATTTTTAGGCCCTTTTTAAAAATGGGTTGGGGTAAAAGGGTTTTAAAATCGGGGAATAGTCCCTTGACACCATTGTCCTCGGGGGTGAAGGAAGGGCAATCGGCAAAAATCCCGGGGCGGGGTGGCCCCTTGCTGTAGCCCGCAGCTTTGGATGCAAAAAGTCGGACGACAGTCCCTGTGTTGATGATGATGTGAGACGACATTGCGGATCCATCCCGGTCTTTTCCCCGAATTTGCTTTCGAGGCCCCGTGGACGAGGAGGGAAAGACGAGGGGTAGTGTCAAAAGGGGCCCGCCCAAAAAGGGGAGGGGGGGCGCAGAAGTCCTGATAGATTCCGCCCGCCCGGTCGCGGGAAACCCCCCTCCCCGCTTTTGCCGTCAAAAAAGGTCCAGGACCCCTTTAAGCCTGGGCCTTCTTTGAGCAAGCCTTGATTCACCAGCGTTGTCATATGCCGCCTTTGCCCTAAAGCATAAGTAGAGGCAAGAACCCTTGGGGTTTTTAACCCCACCCCATGTCTAGTCACATGCAGCGAATGCATGAGTTGAAATGGAGGGAAAACCTTGGCCAAAATAAGGCCAGACGACGCGGGCCTCCAACTACTGGTACACCCTCTGTCTCCGCCTCCTCTCCTCCAGCCCACCACCAAGGCCTGTTCCTCAGTTGACATGTCACCTCAGAGTCAAGATCAGGGATCAGCCTCCACGCTTCAGCCTCCACCGGTCGCCCCGAGTACCCAGCCCTATCACATCAGAGACCTTCCTACCCCTTCGCCTTAGCCAGTTTGAAGACATGCACGCCGATACAGCGGCCAGTGTCTAGCAGCCGCCTTCTGTCTTCCAGGTTTGGGGGGAGCAGATGAAACATTTAACCCAAACCACCCAAAGCAAAAGCCTGTATGTCGGCATTGTCAGGGATTTTGGCCTTGGAAATGTTGCCTTTACGTTGGTGGACACAGATGGGTTCCGCCAGTCATTGCCTCGCCTGCCCCAATACCAGATGCCGAGCAGGCATTTCTTTGCCAGAAAAAAGACGTCCCTGCCGCTGGCCAGCCCACGTGTCATCTAAAAATTTCAAGCGCGTTGTTTGCATTGTGTCCGGATAAGTCCATATCACCACCGACCATGGACTAGTAAGCACGGCCCGAAGGCCGGCTATATTTGTCGGCAGCTCACTGGGTGAGCTGGGTGGATGTCTTGTGGGTTGACGGTTGGCTCTCTTCAGGCTCGGAGCGACGCGCTACTTCAAAAACCGCAGGGATGGGCAGGCTCTTTCTACCAAGGTCTTACGGTTGGCATCACGTGCCCAGAGACACCTGGCCGATGTTGAATTAAATCTGCCTTGGAGACCTGGTCCACACACAGGGTCAGGAGCTTGTGGACGGCTCTAAGAAACGAGACCGAGCACTGGCTGGGTGACTAAGAACCTTGTGCCAGCAAGGTGGTGTGCGTTAAACTGGCGAAATTCTGCTGGGGCCGACCTTAATATCGGTAGGCTGGAGCACACATCCCTTGCTGGCTCATGTCATGAACCTTGTCGTCCAGAAATTTATAAAGAGCTTCCAGGGTCTGGACTGCCTGATGAAGATGGCTCGAAGTCTGAGTTCGCACTTCCGCCGTTCGCACCTGCTTCGTCCAGCATGGCAGCGTTGCTGCAGCGTCAAGCTCGGCTACCGTAATACCGTCTCATTGTTGATGTGGCCAAACACGCGGAAGTCCACCTTCCACATGCTCCAGCGATTGTGGCTGAGGCAATGCCATTTACGCAGTACGAAGTGCACATGGCCTGTCAAGCAGAGGTACGGACCTCGGGGTGTTGAACCACCAGGAGAGTGGAGGCAGGGATGAAAGAGCTCTGCACCACCCTTGCCAGTTTTGAAGAAGCCACCAAAATGGTCTGTGCGGACATGCCTGGTCAGCATGAGCATTGTGGTGATCTTAGTTCTGGGAACGATCGTGGACACTCTGAAACAACAGGTCCCGCCCAGCGACGGAGCGAGGAGACGGACATCAGATGCGGACCGGGAGCCTTTCCTCCGTCAAATCCACAAGGCCGACAGTTTAACACAATTTCTTCTGTCTTCATTAGGCAGTGGTTCGGGGTCCAGTGCTAGTGCAAGGGGTGGCGCTATCAGCTACTCAGGCGTGCTTCATCTGAGGCAAGTCTAGGGCTGTGTGAAAGCTGTGCGGAGGCAGCGGGAGGTGGAGAAAGGAGGAGGAGGAGGAGGAGGTGGAGGTTTTTCCTAGACACCGATGTTACCGACGTCCCTGCTTGGAAAGAGAGTTGGCGGCGGATTTGAGGCGGAGAGGAAGATGAGGAAGATCAGTTTGCTAGGGCCCCTCGACCCAGAGGAGTGGGAAATCAGGCACCATCTCTCACATGAGTGCTTGGATTGCTCCATTTCCTCCAACATGATCCTCGCATTAAGGCCATCAAATGAACAACAGTACTGGGTGGCCCACCTCTCCTGGATCACGGTACAAAACAAAACTCTGCACTTTCTTCCACCCACCCAAATGAGAGTAAAATGCAGGGAAAATGGAGAACTTGCTGATTGATCATACTGGAGACACTGTTGGATCTGCTTCACGTTCCCCAAATGTCACGGTGTGGAAAAAACATCAGCGACGTGACAGCAGTAGAGTGCCAAGTAGGGTGGCGGCACAGAAGCAAGGTGGGCAGATGCCTAATGGGTGACCTCTGACAATCTGTGTTTACCACCTCTCCATACGCATGCAATGCAGGGCACACATCCAACACACAGAGATCAGCTTAAGATCTGGTGCACGACTATCTGCAGTACCTCCAACACCGATGTTTTTGCCATGTGTTTCCGGACCCAATAGACTTCTGGGTATCCAAAATGGTACGAATGGACCGAGCTGGCTCATCTCTCCTAGAGGTGTTTGTCCTGCCCAGCAGGCCAGCGGCTTATCTGAGAGGTCCTTCAGCACAGCTGGAGGAGTCATTACCAGACAAACGCATCGGCTTTCCTACAGATTTATGTGGATCGTTTGACTTTCTTCAAGATGATCAGGCATGGATCTCTGATGATGTTGGGCCCCAATTGCCGATGTCACCGATTTGTTGCCTGTCTACTTCACTTTCCGCTTCAAACAGAAATGGTCCTCTTGAATACTTTTTTTTTAAAATGATAATTTCTTACTGCCAATTTTTATTCTCTTTTCCCAACAGTTCATTTTGCTGGGTTTTGCTGTGAGGTGACTGTAAAAGACAGCAAGGTTTCATGACATCACCGTATTCCATTTACTCACTGTATCTCAAGAAGTTTTCGCATTGTCAATGGTTTTGATGGTCATGTTGCTGTGAGATACGCTATTAATTATGTGTCCTTGGAACAGAAATGTGGATTCTATGTGGCATTTCTCCCTCACAATTTTTAATAGTGGCTGTGATGGTCATATTTATAAGTTTTTGGGGTCATTGTTAGCTGTTGAGATTCAGCATAGAATCATGGTCCTTTGGAACAGAAATGATTATTGGCTTCTAAGTGGCTTTTTTCTCCCTCACAATTTTTAAACAGTGGCTGAGAAGTCTATTTATAATTTGTTGGGTCTGCTGCTTTGAAATGCTGCATCAATACTACAGGGCCTATTATATAAAAATGTTGTTTCTAACAGACATTGTTCTTCACAATTGACCCAATAGTGGGCTCAAGGGGTCATGGCTTTGAATTTTTGGGGGCTTTTTGCTTTGTTAATGCAGCAATACTACAGGTCATATTCGAAAAAACAAATAAATAAAAAAAATTTGTTCTAACGTCTTTTGTTCTTCACAATAGTCAGAGTGGCTAAAGGGTGAAGGTGCTGTCAGATAACAGGAATTAGGTAGGACACTGTTAATGGACACATATTGCAAAAATGACTTTGTATTTTGCAAAGATCTTTTACATAGTATTCAATCCCTGTATTGAGACAACCATTTAATACAATGAAAAAAAAGAGAAACAAAGACATGGTGGGATTCATCCTATTTTTAAAAATGTGTTTGTCTTGAATTAACGTACTAAAAAACTTGCATGTCAAAATAACTAGTTAAAAAAATTCTCTGAATTGGTAAAGGGAGGTATAGGAAAACTTGACCAGATGTTGGTATTCAGAGGGGACATGGAGTATGGAGCACGGACAGAGAACAAAGTTACAGAGACCATTTCCTCCAGCACGTTGAGTAAATTGAGAAAACGAATGCCAAGTTAATGGGCACATGGGTGTAATCAGGAGCGTTAACCACCCAGTTATTACCAAGTGAAGCTCAATTGGTCCACACTCATAGGAGGGACAAGCGTACCCAGGTATGACTGTGTACTGAGGTAGGATGGAAGTTCTCACACTTCCGCTTTCCGCACTCTGCTTCAGCACAACAGTTTTCGTTGCTGCGTTTCAGGGGCATTTTAACCTGCGTGTTAATAGATTGGACGGACGCAGCTGGGCTTCACCGCAACCACTGTAACTCGGCACCGTGGGTCATGCTGTGGCCAGACAGGTATAGTCTATGTTCAGGGAAAATAATGGTGGTTTGAAAACTCCTTTCCGGCACTTTTAAATGTGGGGGTAAGCAGGTGTTGGGGATCATGCTGTGGACCAGGACAGGGTTATTCAGTGTCCTGTCCAAGTAAGATGATGGTTCTAATCATACTGCCTTCTGGCACTTTTCAATTTGTGGGTGATGCAGGTTTAAGGTTTCAGGTGTAGTACAAGTCAGGGCTAGGGCATGGTCTGTGACTTTTTTTCTGTGATTTTTATAACTAAGTGGTTGCTAAGATGTAGCACGTATCCATTGGACTGTTGGGATGTTAATTTCAGCTTCTCCAGCTTGTTTTGGTGTAATAATGAAGTGTTGTTGCTCTCCATAGGAACATTATTGGTATCGCTCATAATCGACGCTCCACTATCGAAAAAACCGTATAGATAGCGGCCCGACTACTCGAACTATCCGATCGATCTCGATAACCAACGCACATCGCTCTACACTCTATTATCGCCCGATCACCATTAAAGTCTATGGGTGAGCAACAACACCTTCAGTTCTAACCCCCAAACAGGGCTGGGAAGCTGGATTAACATCCACAACAGTCAAAGGTCACGTGTACATCTTAGGCACACACTTAGGTTATAAAGCCACAGAAAAAAGTCACACACCATTCACTATCCCTGGTCTTGTACCACAGCATGTCCTTAAAACTGCATCACACACAAATTATAAAAGTGCCTGAAAGCGTATGATTTGAACCCTCATTTTACTTGGAAATGGACATTGAATATCCCTGTCCTGGAAACGCAGGCATGAGCCCAAAACCTGCACATAGACACCCATATTAAAAGTGCGGAAATAAAGGAGTCTTTTCAAACCACCATTTAAGTTTCGCGGGACATTGACTATATCTGTTCTGTACCGCAGAATGACCCCTAAACCTGTTTGAACCCATCAGTTCACAAAGGTGGCACTATGCCTATTTTGTACAGTGTCTGTCATTTAGTATATTTTTTGGTAACTGACATTTTTTTTCAGAATTTATTTGGGGAAAGTTTTATTTATAGTTTTACATTGTATCATTTTGTTTTTTTTTTTAAAGGGGTGAAAAACAAAACTTAAAAGCCCCCCCTGCTTTTTTTAAAAGGGAAAATTTTTTTACACGTTTTTAAGTGTTTAATTCACCCCGCACACCCCATAAGTAAAAAAATGTCCTAATATCCCAAAAAACCACTTTTTAAATTTGAAAAGGGACATTTCCCTCCTGGTTTCCTGAGGTGATTCAGCCAATAAATTTCAAGGGTTTTTTTTTTTTTCCTTTCAAACCCTTTCTTCGTGTTTGGGGGACGGGAAAACCCCCTGGGATAAAATGGCGACCCCATAGTGACCTCCCCCCCAGAAAATTTTAAGCCCCAAATTGGGGGGCCAATTTGGGTGCCCACCCCTGGACCCCTTTTTTGACACTTTTTAACCTCACAAAATTACCTTTTTAAAAATCAGATTTTTTAAAAAAAATTTTGAAGCTCCCCTGATTGCCCCAAAACGGGGGAAAAGCCATTCTGCCATCACCATTTTGTTAACACGAGGCCAGCGGCCGGGGCCCCCACTTACAGGGGGTGGGGGTAAAGACCCAGGCTGGGTTGTAAATCTTTTAAAACACGGGGCCCCAGCTGCCGGGGCCCAAAATTAAAAAAAGGGGTTTCGGTGAGAGCCCGGCTAGGCCCCTGTCACCCTTTTAAAAACCCCTGGTTCACGGCCGGGCCCGGGATTTTACGGGGGTGCAGCGAGAGCCCGGGCGGGGTGTCATCAAATTAAAAACAGGGTAAAAAATCCCCTTTTGGGACGCACAAGGAAAAACAGTCGTGCTGAACAGAGTGTGGAGGGGGAAAGGGTGTGAGGAAAAGCCCTCCACCCTTCCCTTCAGTACACAGTCAAGCCCTGGTAGCGCTTCCCCCCTCCGAATAGTGCGGACCAATTGAGCTTCACTTGGAAATACTGGGGGGGTTTAAAACGCCCCTTTTTCCACCCAGGTGCCCTTTTTTTGAAATTCTTTTTTCTCATTTTACTCAACGTGTGGAGGAAATTGTCTCTATTTTTTGTTCTCTGCCCGTGCTCCAAAACTCAATTTCCTCCCGGGAAAAACCTACACTGATCAATCTTTTTTGTACCTCCCCCTTTTAACAATTCAGAGGAATTTTTTTTACCAAAATTTTTTGTTTTTTGCAAAATTTTTTTGTAAATTTAATTTAGAAAAAATTTTTAAAATAGGGTGGGAAACCCACCTTTCCTTTGTTTCTCTTTTTTTAAAAGTAATTTTTAAAGGGTTTTCCAATTTCAAAGGGGTTTTTAGCTATGTTTTAAAATCTTGCAAAAAAAATCATTTGGGAATATGTGGGCCATTAACAATTGGGAAAAACCAAATTTCCCGTTTTTTGGCCGCAAACCCTCACCCTTGAGCCAAAATTTTTACAACTGTGAAAACAAATTTTCTGTTAGAAAAAACATTTTTTTTTTTTAATTTGGACCTGTAAATTGCGGCCCGCACCCGCAAAAAAGCCCCCCAAAAAAATTTAAAACCCCCACCCCTTTTAGCCCTTTTGGGCAATTGTTTAAGAAAATGTCTTTTTAGAAGCAAAAATTTTTTTTAATAGGACCCGTATTATTGCTGTTTTCAAAAACACCCCTGACCCAAAAAGTTTTTAAAAAAACTTCTAAGCCCTGTTAAAAATTTTTGAGGGGGGGAAAGGCCCCTTAAAAACCCATTTCTGTTCCAAAAAGGGCCATGAAATTTTTGCTGTTCTTTAAGCACCATGGGCTCCAAAAAAAATTGACAATGCGAAAACTTTTTAAAGTTTTAAAAAGGGGTAAAAGGAATACGGGTTGTCATGAAAACCCTTTCTGTCCTTTTTTTTGTCTCCCACAGCAAAACCAGCAAAAAGAACCCGTTTGGGGAAATGAGAATAAAAATTGCAGTAAGAAATTTATATTTTAAAAAAAGTTTTTAAAAGGACCATTTCCCGTTTGAAGAGGAATGTGAAAAAGAAACCCCAACTAATCGGGGCCTCAGCCCAAATTTGGGGGCCCCAAACATCAAAAGGGTCCAGCCCCGAAATTAAACTTGATGAAAATTTAAAACGATCCCCCTTTTCTGTGGAAAAACCGGATGCCTTTTGTCTGTAAGACTCCCCTTTAGCTGTGCTGAGGGGGCCCCCTCCAATATGCCCCCTGGCTGCTGGGGAGGACAAAACCCCAAAGGCGTGGGCAAACGAGCTTTGGGCCATTTGTCCCCTTTGGATACCCAAAAAGGGCTATTGGGTCCCCGGAAAAATACAAAAACATCGGTGTTGAGAAAGCAAGGGGGGGTTTTTTTTTCTGCCCCATGATCTTTTAAACTGATCTCTGTGTGTTGGATGTTGCCCGCAATTTCTTTCTTTGGGGGAGCAAAAAAAGATTGCCCGAGGTAAACCCCTTAGGCCCGCCCCGCCGCTTCCCCCGGCTTCTTGGCAATCTATGCGTAAAGTCGCTGTTTTTTTCCACGTGACATTAGAAGAAGGAAGGGAGACGCAACACGGTTTCCATTTCCTGCATTTTAATTCTATTTTGGGTGGGTGGAAAGGGAAAATGTGAGTTTTTTTTTGGGTTTTTTACCGGGGGTCCAGGAGGGGGCCCCCCCAGTAACTGTTTTTCAATTTTTTGGCCCTTTAAAGCGGTTTTATGTTTGGGGGAAAAGGGCATCCAAGCACTCATGTGAGAGTTTGGGGCCTTTTATTTTCCCCAAACCTCTGGGTCCCAGGGGCAATAGCAAATGTCTTTTTCATCTTCCCCCTCCGCCCAAATTTGGCCAAACCCCTTTCCAAAGGGGAGGGGGCGTTTGGGAACGTTTGGGTTTCCCGGAATACTTCCTCCTCCCCCTTTCCCCCCGGAAAAGCTTCCCAAAAAAGGCCCCCAAATTGCCCCAGTTTATTTCCCCCTTGGGGGGCTGATGCGCCGACTTGCATAGCCTTGGCCCCCAACCCCTGCCTAATGAAAGGGGCGATAAAAATTTTGAAACTGTCGGCCTTTTGATTTGACGGAGGGGGAAAGGTCCGTGTCCGCATCTGGGGTCCGTTTTTCCTCCCCCCGTCGCTGGCGGGAAACCCGTTGATTCAGAGTGTCCAACGATGTTCCAGAACTAAAATTAAACCCCCAAAGCTCATGTGACAAGGGCATAGTCCCCCACTGACCATTTTTGGTGGGTTCCCTTTAAAAATGGCAAGGATGGGGGCAGAAACTCTTTAAACCCGCCTTTCCCCTCTTGGTGGCTCAACACCCCGAGGTCCGCACCGCTGCTTGTAGGCCATGTGTCACTTCGTACTGCGTAATGGCATTGCGCTGCTGCCAAAAATCGCTGGAGAATGTGGGGGGTGGAATTCCAGCGTGTTGCCACGTCAACAATGAGACGGTTGACGGGGGGGCTGAGTTTGACGCTGCAACGCAGCCAGACGGGACGAAGCAGGGTGCGAACGGGAAGTTCGAACTCAGACTTCGAGCCTTCCTCAGCAGGCAGTCCAGACCCGGTAGCTCTTTAGAAATTTCTGGACGACAAGGTTCATGACATGTGCCAGGCAAGGGATTTTGCTCCAGCCTCCCGGGATCTTAAGGGCGGCCAGCAGATCTCCCCCGTTATTGCACACCAACCTTGCCTGGCACAAGGTTCTCGTCACCCACTCAGCGCTCGGTCTCGTTGCGGAGAGCCGTCCACAGCTCCTGACCTGTGTGTGGACGGTCTCCAAGACAGATTAATTTCAAACCGGCCTGGTTGACACGTGGCTGGCCAGCGCAGAGTCAGCTTTTCTGGCAAAGAAATGCCTGCTCGGCATCTGGTATTGGGGGCAGGCAAGGACCATGACGTGGGGGAACCCATCTGTGCCACCAGACGGAAAGGCCAAAATATCCAAGGCCAAAAGCCTGGCAATGTCGACTTTTAGGCTTTTTTGGGTTTGGGATGGTTTGGGTTAAAGTGTTTTTTACTGCTCCCCAAAACCTGGAAGAAAGAAGGCTGGCTGCTGACTGGCCCACTGTACAGCGTGCAGGTTGTCAAACTGGCGGGAGGAGAAGGGGTTTAAAGGGGGGGTCTCTGTGGTGCTGGTGGTACTCGGGCGATGGTGGAGGCTGAAGCGCAGGCTGATCCCTGATCTTGACTCTGAGAGCCATGGGCAGCGGGGAACGCTTGGGGGTGGCGGCGGAGGCGGAGACAGAGGGTGTGACAGTGGTTGGAGGCCCGGCGTCGGTGTGGCCTTGTTTGGCCAAGTGTTGCCTCCATTTCAACTCATGCATTCGCTGCATGTGACTAGACATGTTGGTGGTGGTTAAACACCTAAGATTCTTGCCTCTACTTATGCGTTTACGGCAAAGGCGGCATATGACATCGCTGGGTGAATCAGTGGCTTGCTCAAAGAAGGACCAGGCTTTAGAGGTCCTGGACCTTTTTGACGGCGATAATGGAGGAGCGGGTTTTCCGCTGACCGTGGCTGGCGGAATCATATCAGCGGACTTCTGCGACCGTCCTCTCCCTTTTTGAGGCGGGACCCGTATTGACACTACCCCATCGTCTTCCTCCTCGTCCAGTGATGAAGCGCTCGCAAGCAAATTCTGCTGAAAAGACCACGTTGGATCCGCAATGTCGTCATCATCATCATCATCAACACAGGTGACTTCGTCGTCCTGACATTATGTATCCAGAAGCTGCGGGCTACAAGCAAGAGGCACTGCAAGGCGTTGCCGACCGCCCGGGATTTTTGCCAATTGACCAACTTCCTTTTCCTCCTCTGATGGCATGAGTAACTGGGCATCAGAGCAGACAAAATCATCCTCTTTGGCCTCTTGATCTTTTAACATGCCTTCTGACCCCAACTGCATTTTGTCATCAAAGAGGTCTTCAGAAAATGGATTATCCACAGTGGTGGGTACACGAGTTGACATTTGGGCTGCCTTCGCTTTATGTTGGACGGATGCTGATGATGCTGATGACGACATTTGTGGCCGTGACTGGGAGGATGAGGAGGTAAGACTGCTGGATGCAGGTTGCATTAACCACTGAAGAACAGATTGGCGATGCTGTTCGTTACTGAGATTCACAGGGCCCTGACCCAGCGATGACAGGCCTGACGGTCCTGCAACCGACGATCCGCTGGCATGCGTGTTGTCGCCAGCACTGGAAGGAGCACCTTCTCTCGTACCTCTACCTCCAAGTCCCACTCCCCTCTTTGCTCGCTTACCACCTGACTTTCGCTCCATGTTCAGAAAGATAAAAATTTGAGAAGGTATGGAAGAGTTTTGGAAAGTCTCTTATTAAAAGACGGCAAATCACGCCTGTTTTCAAATCCCTCTAATCAAAACAAAATTGCTGGATTCAAATTTAAGTGCAAGGTACCTCTATCAACAAAGCTTGACTGACCAAAAGTGAAAAAAACACGTATCTGAAATGTATACGGTTAATAAAAGGTATTTTTGGCACCTATCAATACACCTGTGGTGACTACAAAATTGCTGGATTTAAATATAACTGCAAGGTGGCTCTATGAACAAAGGTGGCCTGCGCCAAAGTGAAAAAAACACGTATCTGAAATGTATACGGATAATAAAAGGTATTTTTGGCACCTATCAATACACCTGTGGTGACTACAAAATTGCTGGATTCAAATTTAAGTGCAAGGTACCTCTATCAACAAAGCTTGACTGACCAAAAGTGAAAAAAACACCTATCTGAAATGTATACTGATAATGAAAGTTGAGTTTTGCACCTAACAAATAGACCTGCAGTTACTAGAAAAGATCTGTATCCTAATATAAGTTCAGGCTGCCCAATATCCAAGTAATATTTCAAAGAAAACTGTTAATAATAAAGCTATTGCAATGCAATGTCTACACTAAGTCTGGGTGCACAATATCCAGTATCCTTTAAAGAGCTTGTCTGTGTTCGCCCGCAGCCCCCCCCCCCCCCGGTCCCCCAGTGCCTTTAAAGCGGTAGATGCTCCTTTAAAATTCTCAGCCTAACTACCTAAAATCTGCAAATCTCTGATCTACCTAAGTTCTCAGGTTCACAGCTAAAAGTATAGCTGTCTCAGTGAACAAATAGTCATTTCGCTGAGCGATTGCTCAGAGGCAGAGCATACGTCCTACTCCTTTGAGATACTGACACACACTGATCATGAACAGGAAGGGCTGTTCTATGTAAAACGAGGTCATGTAATTTTTCTAGCCAATCGCAATCATAAACATCCCAGTCATGACGTTGCACACACAGCTCACCCTGCTCTATTCTCTAAGCTGATTTGCTGGCCGCCAAAATGACAGGAAGCGCCGAAAATGGATCGATATTAAATGATTATGCACAGATTTTAACCTAAATTATTGCGTGATCTAAAAAATCCGATCAACATAAAAACCGTGCCGATTTCAACGTTGTCGATGATAATCGCTCAACAATAAGTCTGATGCCTAAGGCATTGGTGTGTGGAAATCCTGGCCGATCCACGCCTGATTCATCTTGACAAAGGTCAGTCGTTCCACATTTCCCGTGGACAAGCGGGTTCTCTTTGGGGTAACGATGGCCCCAGCCGCACTGAACACCCGCTCTGATGCCACACTCCTGGCCGGGCAGGACAGCTTCTCCACTGCAAACTCGGCAAGTTGCGGCCACACATCCAGTTTGGCTGCCCAGTAGTCCAGCAGATCTTCTAACTGGGGTGGCAGAGTGCTGTCCAGGTAGGCCACCACCTGTTGGTTCAGGGTCTGCTCCAGGTCCTGCTGATGATGCTGGCAACTGCCCTCCTCACTAGGCGGGTGAAGGAAGCTGCTCATCAGTGACTCCAGACCTAGGTTGCTGCTGATGGAGCTGGTATTGCTCCTACCCCCCCACCTTCCCCAGCAGCCGCAGCAGTAATACGTGAGCGCTGAAGAACCCCCGGTCAGACCTGTAAGATGAGGGACGATGTCGCACATAGGCAGCGGCCAACTGACTACGGAGGATTTCCCGATAGTATTTGAGTTTGTCCTCTCTCTCAATAGCTGGGAAAAAGGCTCCCATTTTGGAACGGTCGCGAGGGTCCAATAGGGTGGAGAGCCAGAAGTCATCCCTCTGCCGGATGTTGACTATTCGGCTGTCACTAGCCAGGCAAATCAGCATGCTGCGGGCCATCTGCACAAGTGACTCTGAGGGGCTCCCTGCCTCCATCTCCACTGTATACTGCCACGGTGCTTGCGGGTCATCTGCCTCGTCTTCCTCATCTCCAATTACCTCCTCCAGCTGCTCCTGCTCCTCTTCTATAGTCACCTGGGTAGAACATCCACTGATTTCACCAGACAACCCTTCTGCTGCAATGTCCTCCTCCTCCTCCTCCATTTCAGTCCCCACTGGACTCATGTGGCCACAAGATTTAGTCGCCATGTCTCCAGTCCCCTGCCCAGACAGATTTTTCAGCATCTGTTCCAGGACATGAAGCAGTGGAATGACGTTAAATATCCCGTAGTCCTGGCGACTGACAAATAACATCGCCTCCACGAATGGCCTCAACAATCGGCAGGTGTCACGCATGAGCTGCCACTGGCTGACATCAAAGTTACACAGGGGAGTACTCCTGTCCGCCAGGATCATCAAAAAATCGTTAGTGGCCTTTCTCTGTTCATACAGTCGGTCCAACATGTGCAGGCTGGAATTCCAACAGGTGGAAACATCGCATATCAGAGTGTATTGGTGGAGGCCGTTCTGCCGCTGCAACTCGAGGAGGGTGTTCCTGGCTTTGTAGGAATGGATGAAGTGCATGCACAGTTACCGGGCCATTTTCAGAATCTTCTGAAGATCGGTGGAAGACTTCAGGAACCTCGGTGCAGCGCGGACACCATGTTCCTCCCATTGTCCATCACCATGGTTCCGATTTACAGTTGGCGCGGAGAAAGCCACACATCGATTTCTTGTTGCATGATGCGGAGCAGTTCCTCCCCTGTGTGACTTCGTTCGCCGAGGCAAGCCAGGTGTATAACTGCGTTACACCGTTGTGCCCTACACATGTGCTATGATGGAGCAGTACTTGTGGAGGCGGAGATGGTGGTGGTGGTGGAGGAGGAGGAGGCGGACATTGGCGCAGGAGCCGCAGTTTGACAACGTAGAGGAGAAAGCGGCGTCTCCTGTCCAAGTTGTTGGTCTGCCTAGGCAGGAAGCACATTCACCCGGTAGGCCGTAAAGGACATGTACTGGCCCTGACCAAAGGTACAGCTCCAGATGTCCGCGCTGCCGTGCACCTTGGAACAAACCGATAAGCTCAAGGACTGGCCCACCTTCTGTTCTACATATTTATGAAGTGCTGGTACTGCCTTCTTGGAAAAGAAATTACGGCTTGGAAATCTCCATCTCGGCTCGGCACAAGCCATAAATTCTCTGAACGGTGCAGAGTCCAACATTCGGAAAGGGAGGGACTGCAGTAGCAACAACTTTGACAGGAGCACGGTCAGCTTCTGCACCTTAGGATGGTTGGACGCATATTGTTGTCTTTTGAAATCACCTCGCTGAACGACTGCTGGCGCCATGATTATCGAGGAGCAGGAACATCTGGATCGGGAGATGATGGCAAAGAGAAACAGTTCCCTTCTGCAGAGGTGGTGGAGCCTTGACTGGATACAATGGCATGCGTGCCACTGGGCGCTGCTGCTGCCGTTGTTGCGGCGGCAGGATGGACCACCACATCTGAGCCACGTTTCTCCCAGGCCACCGGATGGTGACGCTGCATGTGTTGACACAGGGCCGTGGTGCCAACGTTAGCTCCCTGGCCATGCTTCACTTTCTGCCTACAGATTCTACATATAACCATATTCGGCTCCTCCGGTGTCTTAGCAAAGAACTGACACACCGCCGAGTATCTGATTTTACCGCCAAGGCTCCGCACTGAGTGACTACTACCGTCGCTGCCTCGCTGAGCCCCTGTGCCGCTACTTTCTTGGACCTGCGAAGCGGGTTTTTTACCCCGTGGCCGATTGGCTCCCGACCTCACACTGCTTCTATCCTGCTGACTCACGGCCACACAACCCACTTGCTGACTGCGCCGCTGCCTGACGCGCAAGCTGACGCCCTCTTCTCCTGACGATGATGAAGCCCTTGCCTCACCCGGCTCCCAAGTGCGGTCGGCTACATCATCATCTATTTCTGTTTCATCGTCACTGCTGTCCTCATCACCGGTCTTGGTATGCAGAGGCTGACCCCTCACAACATGTCCTCCCGTGCCACTCTCCACATCTATACTTTGCCGCCTACTGCAAGAAGCAGGGGATATTGGCTCCATTTCTTCGCTGCCAAGTAGCTGTTGACTGCCCTCCTCAAATTGTTCATCCTCGCTATATAGTGGCGCTGAGCCCAGACCACATAGTAGATCTCTGGCTGGGGGAACCGAATGGGACAGAGGCGGGTTGAGGACAGGTGAGGGCCGCTGACCCGCTCCCGGGCCATGCCAACTAAGGGTTGTGTCTGACGTTCCCACCGACTCTTAGCTGGGGTTGTCAGATGTCATCTGGGAGGAAGTGGATGACCTAGTCAACCGATCAAGAACCATTGGGTTGCTGAATAACACACGGCCGCTAGATGACAGCGGCAGTTGTGGCCTCACCGTGTGACCCCCTGCTGCGACGTCCCCTTGCTGTGCTGCGACCTGGGCCTGCTCCAGGAATGTTTGTGCCACTGCCACTCGCAGGTGAAAAGCCTGCCACTTCTCTGGATGACATACTGTTTGTTCTAAAATGTACAGACACTGTTTGATGAAGATATCTGTATATGATAAATACACACCCTGTATTTGACTCCAAATGAACCCAGTAACAAGCTTGGGTAATCCTTGGATATAAATTGCGCTCCACAAATGGCCAGGAAAAATTTACTTGTATGTGTCGTTTAAAAACACTGTGTATTTTACTGAATGTAAAAGCATAAACAGGCTTAATTAACCTTCGGCGTGTATTTTACGGTACACAGCAAGATATAAACTTGTAATTAACCTTCGGTTATGAATTATGCTACAGGAAAAATGTATTTTTTGGCGGTGAAAAAGATGGTTTCTTTTAGTGACCACAACAGCAGAACAACGCTTAATTAACCCCTGGATGTAAATTGCGCAAAATAATTGAGCAACCAAAAATGAAGTGGTATTTGGATGGTAAAAACGCTGTTTCTTTAAATGAATACAACAGGTAACCCTTGGATATTTAATGTGCTGTGAGCAGATAGTATTAAAATGTATATGCAGCTGCATTGGACGCACACTGGACTTCAGTTCCAATACCCCACAAAATCAGAATTAGAATTTTAAGAGAAGCAGTCTCTGAGACAAGCTGTTACACACCCCAAAAATCGCTGTATAAAAAGTTCTTTAGTAAGAGATATCATAAACAGCCGTGGCAGCACCTTCCCTAATCAGTACGCCGCGGTCATTTAAAGAACCCCCCCTGCTGGCGGCGGGAGGTTCGCCAACTCTGCCCGGGTGGCAGGGGGTGACCCCCATTAGTGGGACCCCATCGCCAAAAGCGGGAGAGTTGGCATGTATGGTGTAGAGTGTACATTAATGAGCTCCCAGCGTATCGCCCGGACTTATATAGCGCAGTGACGTCACAGAATCCTGCCGGTCTCTGATTGGCTTCATCTCTGCACATGTCATGTAGGCTATGCCCTTCTTCCTCCCAGAGTTCTTTGCCCCATGTAACGCCATGTGCTCGCGGCCATTTTATCAATCAAAAGCACGCTTCGTTCACGTAAATTACCCCAAACTTCGACTTCGTTCAGAACCGAAGTTTTCCTGAAATTCTAAACGAATTCCACTTCGTTAGAATCACTTCGCCTATCTCTAATTAGAATGTATTAGCATATATGAATATGCTAATACATTACTAAGTGTAAAATAATAATAAAAAAAAAAAATGTGAAACAGTTCTCCCTTCATGGGAGTAAAAAAAAAAGTAAAAAAAAAAAAAAACCATAAAAAGTGTAAAAAATAAATAAAAAAATTAATAAAAAATAAAAATAAATATTTAATAAAAAATAATTGTGCAGAAATTACACACACAAAAAAACCTACACATATTTGGTATCCACATGACCCTAATAACCTATAGAATTAATCTAACAAGTTATTATTAAGTGTGAAATGTGAATGGTGTAAAAAAAATATATATTTTTTTTAAATAAAAAAAATACTGCAATTATTTATAAGTGATCTTAGACTATTCCCCTATAAAGTACAACTTGTCTCGAATAAGACGAAGCCTCATACAACTGCGTCATTGAAAAAATTAAAAAAGTTACAACTGTTGAAACGCAAGGGGACAAAAACTAAAAAAAATTTCTGGTCATTAACTACTTTTCAGGCGTTCGGCTTAAGGGGATAATGTGCACTCTGCACCCCATCTTGAAAGGAAAAAACAGCTATACAGTAGTTACAGACCTGTTTGATCTCTCCTGATAGGCTGCCACTGTTGGTAGCTATAGCTACAGACCTGGCTTCTACTGTAGCCTAGTAGAAGCCAGTAAACACGCCCCTGAATTCAAAATGAAACAAAGAAAACAGGACTGAGGTAAGATGAATCAACGTAGTGAGACAACCCCTTTAAGACCATGTGATATTTCTGTTTTTTCTTGTTTAATAAATTTGCAGAAATATCTACATTTCTGTTTTTTTTGTCTTTCAAGATTAGGTGTAGAGCATAGTTGCCAACTTTTGAAAGTGGAAAAGCAGGAGATTGACGAGGGCGGTGCATGCAGTAAAAAATTTGCATTGGCACGCCCCTCTGGTTGGTGTGCCACGCACCTTCAAAAAGCCACACCCACTCCACCTAACTGCATAACGGCTTTGGAAGAAAGCCAGGTAGATGCCCCCTCTAGCTAGGTAGTGCCCTTATAGCCAGGTAGTAGCCCTCCATAACCAGGTAGTGCCCCTTACAGGCAGGTAGATGCCCCTTGTAGCCAAGTAGATGCCCCCCCTTGTAGCCAGGTAGAGCCCCCTCTGTAGCCAGGTAGAGCCGCCTCTGTAGCCAGGCAGAGCCCCATTTGTAGCCAGGTAGAGCCCTTTGTAGCCAGGTAGTGCCCTTTGTAGCCAGGTAGAGCCCTCTTATAGCCAGGTAGAGCCCTCATTGTAGCCAGGTACAGCCCTCTTATAGCCAGGTAGAGCCCCCATTGTAGCCAGGTAGAGCCCCCATTGTAGCCAGGTAGAGCCCCTTAGGAGGCCCCCTTTGTAGCCTGGTAGAGCCCCCATTGTAGCCTGGTAGAGCCCCCTTTGTAGCCAGGTAGATGCTTCCATTGTACCCAGGTAGATGCACCCTTTGTAGCCAAGTAGATGCCCCTTTTGTAGTCAGGTAGATGCCCCCTTTGTAGCCAGGTAGTGCCCCCTTTGTAGCCAGGTAGATGCCCCCTTGTTGTCAGGTAGTGCAACCTTTGTAGTCTGGTAGATGCCCCCTTTGTTGTCAGGTAGTGCTCCCTTTGTAGTCTGGTAGTTGCCCCCTTTGTTGTCAGGCAGTGCCCCCTAATAGCCAGGTAGAGCCCCCCTAAAGCTAATAAAAATAAAATAATAAAAGCCACTTACCTCACAAGGCTCCCTGCAGCACGGCCAGCTCCGGACATCTCCCGGCCGACCGACTCAGCGTCGCAGGGGGAGTGAGTACAGCCGCGCATCACACCGTCTTCGACGATTTTCTGTATGTAAATCGCACACCGGCTCTGTACATACGGGGGGTGGAAGGGAGATGGTTAACGATCCCTCCTGCCTTATTCCTGTATGGCAGCTTCACGGTGCGTTCAGCTGCTGACTGACTGTGCGGCTGCGGCCACACAAGTCAGTGAAACTCGCCTGGCAGGTGAGCGGCTGCTGCGGCCGCTTCACCCACCTGAAGGAGCGGCCCGCCGGCACCAGAGTAGCGCACCAGCGCTACTCTGGCGCCGCGGTCATTTAAAGAACCCCCCCCTGCCTGCTGGCGGTGGGAGGTTCGCCAACTTTGCCGGGGTGGCAGGGGGTGACCCCCATTAGTGGGACCCCTCTGCCAAAATAGGGAGAGTTGGCATGTATGATGTAGAGTGTACATTAATGAGCACAATATTGAACTTTTTTGATCTTACCAAATGGCTGCAATGAAACAAAGAGTGAAAAATTTAAAGGGGCCTGAATATTTCCCGTAGATCCACCCCCCTCACCCCCCCCTCCAACACCCCCCCCCCCCTCCATGTGTATAGGAAATAATACATGCGTGTTTGCAATTTGAATATGGCCACTGGACGCCTTCGCTTGCTATTGTCGCACATAGTGCGGAAAAATGTGAAACAGGGTTTTCTACTAGAAGCCAGTTGGATTAGAGTAGTCAGTCGTTTCGTTCCCTGTTAGCTATGTGATTGGCTCTTCAGTACCACGTTGATTTTTTTAGTTAGTTTCATTAGTGTTGATCGTGATTTTTATTTCGACCAAAGTTGAAATCGGCCAAGGTTTTATGTGTCGTTTCGTAAATTTTCAGGTCAGATGCAATAATTAAGGTAAAATCTGGTTGCTACGATCTATTAGGGATCGCGCCTTTTCGGCGGCAAAATGTACATATGGCGGCCCAAACTATAAATCCGGATTACAGCATAGAGCAGAGATAAGATGTGTGAGATCCGGACGTACCGATTTGCTGGTTGTGTATTGGTTGCGATTGGCTGGAGAATAAATCACCATGACCTCGTTATTACATTAGAACCGCGATTTTCCTGTGAGCCTTAGTTCCAGGTGGTTCGCTTGCTTCAAGCGCGAACTCATAGAAATTAGGACTAAAGTGCGCTTGCCTGGTGGCAAAGAGACCTCAGCCCAATAGTATGTGTGTGGGTGTAGCCAGCGTCCCCACAACAAAAAGCTAGAGAAATCACCCACAAACTAACTCCCAATCTCACCATCCTCAAAACATACCTTAACTCAGCCCTCTCTCCCATTTAAGCAGCAGTCTACCGCTGTAATCAGCTGGAGGGGAGCGGGCGGGGGAGCGGGCCCCTGTAGGTCTTGAACAGCAGATAAGCTTACTATAAGAAGCATAGGATAATCGTCACGCAAGATTAGTGTAGACATTGCACTGCCATTATATACTTTATTATTATACCAGTGTTGCTATTGAAATATTACCTTTGCTATTGGGCAGCAATGCAACTAATATAGTGATACACATCATTTTCACATGTAAACTGCAGGTCTCTTTTGTTAGGTGCAAAACTCACACTATTTTATTTATCTGTCTACAATTTCAGATAGCGCTGTTCATTTCAATTTTATACATTCACCTGGATGCTATACTCCACTTTGCCAGTTAAATTATAATGCACAGTCAATTCGTTGGTGTGTATCAGCAGCACAGGTTTGTATGATGCCAAATAGTGTATCATACGAAAACATAACAGATACGTGTTGTTGATTATGCGCACCCAGCTTTAGATTATTTGACGTAGCATCCACGAAAATACAACAAACATACCAAGAAATCACACTACCCCGTGTACAAGCACGGAGCCAACCAACAATACCCGTGACTAGACCGACACGCGCATAACAGAAACCTAGTTTTTATGATATGCTTGCCCAATTGTCTCTCAGATATGTCGAGATAGCACTCTGCAAGTTAAATTTTTAATTCCCAGCAATTATTGTTTGATTAGAGGGATTAGTTAGATTTGGAGAGCTGTAGCTGTGATTTGCCGTTCTTTAAATAAGAGACTTACAAAACTATTCGATCCTCTCTCAAAATTTTTATGCGTGTTTGAACATGGAAGGCGAAAAAATATGCAGGTAGTAACGCGAGCAGAAGCGTGGGAGGTTAGCACATGGAGGTAGAGGTTAGCGAGAAGAACGTGCTCCTTCCAGTGCTTGGGTGAAGAACACGCATGCCAGCGGATTGTCAGTTGCTAGGACCGTCAGCGCTGTCATCGCTGTGTCTAGGGCACCTGGGTGATTATATGTAACGAAACCATCGTCGCCGCAACTCTCCGATCTTCAGTGTATTAATGCCACTGACGCATCGAGCTAGTCTTACTCCTCGTATCTCCTAGTCAGGCCACAAATGTCTGGATCAGTCGATCCGCAGCTATGTACGTTTCCAACAATGTGACACGCAGTCCCAAATGTGTCAATCGTGTACCCACCACTGTGGGATTAAGCATTGTTGGAAGACTCTTTGATGAGCAAATGCGCTGTGGGTCAGATAAGGATGTTATAGATCAAAGAGGCAATGAATTTAGTGCTCGCTCTGACGCCGCATTAGACTGATGCCTATCAGTGAGTGAGGTGTGAAGGGAAGGCGGTACTTAATCGGCAAACATCCCGGGCGGTCGGGCAACGCGCGTACTTCAGTGCCCTTGCTTGTAGCACGGAGCTTTGATTGCTAGAAAGTCGCAGACACACAAGTGTCACTGTGTTGGATGATGATGATGATGACGACATTTACGGATGCATCCTCGGCTCTTTTCGCGCAAGGCATATTTGCCTTTGCGAGGGGCTTATGCGATCATAACGTGGACGGAGGGAGACCGATGGGTAAGTGTCATATACCGGGATACGTCGACGCAAGAGGAGCGCAGGGCGCCGGTTGCAGAAGTCCGTGATATGATTCCGCCTAGCCATCGTCAGCGCAAAACCCGCTCCCTCGCTTATCGCCGTCAAAAAAGGAACCAGGGATCTCTCTAAGCCCTGGCTTCGTTTAGACCAAGAGCTCTGAGTTCCACCCAGCGATGTCAGTATGCGCCTTTGCCAGTAACGCGTATACGTAGAGGCAAGAACTTAGTGGTTAAATCACTCACCAGCATGGTCTGTCACGCAGTGCAGGAATGCTATGAGTTTAAAAGCAAATGGAGGGAACACTGAGCCAAAAAAGGCCAGACCAGACGCCGGGCTGCACAACCACTGTCACAACCTCTGTCTCAGGCCTCCTTGCCTCAACTTCCGCCTACCAACCGCACGCGTTCTTAGCCTGGGGATGCATGATCACAGAGTCATGCTCAGGGATCAGCCTCCGTATCAGCCTCCGCACCGTTCGCCGGAGTCACCACCGGCACTACCAGAGACCTTGCTACACCTTCTCTTTCCGCCTAGTTGGACGATCTGACGCGTACACGTGTCAGTCTTAGCAGACAGCCTTCTTTTCCGTCTTCCAGGTTTGGGAGGCAGAACGCGAAACATTTAACCCAAGAACATCGCAATAGCCAAAGCCCTGAATCGTCGGCAATATGCCAGGCGTTTTTGATCTGGACAATTGTGCCCTTTCGATTGGTTGATGGACACAGAGAGTTCCGTCCTCGTCATAAGGCACTCCGCCTTGGCCAAAATACCATAGATGTCCTGAAGCCAGAGCTTTCTTGCCAGACAATTGTCCTATGTCCTTTGCCCCGGCCACGTTGTCCCTATAAACATGTGTCAGGCAGCGTTTAGTCTGCATCTGTGTTCGCGGAATAGTTCACATCTTCACACCTGCCTATGGTATGTGTAAGTCCACGGCCATAGGCCCGCTATATCTCTGTGAGCAGTCCCTTGTGCGCTGGTCTTATGACGGTGGATGATCTCTTTGACGGCGAGTTGGGCGGTAGGCTGTTCAGCCTCAGCGCACCGTCATCTCATATTATCCGCTTAGGAATGCGCTGCATGCTCTGTGTCCCCAGGGTCCTTCTGGTGTATGTCACGTGCACCTAGAGGACACAAGCCAGTGTGTTGAAATCTAATCTTCCTTGGAGCAACTGTCACAACAGGTCAGGAGTCGTGGACGGTCTGCTTCGCGACATCGGACGAGGGCTGCTTAGATTACGAGACGCAGGGTGGGTGCAGACACCTCTGTGCCAGGGAAGTGTGTTGCCGTTTAACGGGCGAAACTATGCTTGTCCGCCCTAAGATTGGAGATGTGAGGTGGTCGACTGAATTATATCTCCCATACCTTGAACCTTGTCGTTCAGAATAATATTGTGCCTCTAAAGAGCTATATACCTCGGGTCTGGGATGCCTGTTGAGAGACAGGGTCGAGGTATGTATGTTACAGCCAACTTCCGACGTTCGCACACGAACTGCTTCTTCACCGCCTTGCTGACGTTCAATTTTGTTTGCCGGTAGCTCTGGCATTACCCTACACAAATAATATTATTCCCACCTTATTCCAACCCACCCACAATCAACTATCAATACATATTCTCCTCCCCAAAACCCATCTCCCCTACCTCCTATCCATTATCCCTCCCTTAGATTTCCCATGTTTTGTTAATCTCTCTCTCATTTTTTTATCATATTCCCTCTAATCCCCTCACAAATCTGAATCCTCCTCCCCCCACTTACTATTATCCCTCATCCAATACCTAATCTCCAATATTTACCACATAATTACATCATAATCCATACCCCCACCTTACACTCCCCTCTCTTCATTCATTCTCTTCCCTCCATTCCTTCCTAAAACCACCCCACCACCCCATTCTCCTTAAAAGAACCAAATACACTTAAACCCCAACTTCTATAACTTTAATCCTCTACTATCCACATTATTCCACTAACTTATAACACATCTCCCTACTTTATATATCATATCCTCATATTATTCTTCCTCCATTGCATCTTCTTACAAACCTCCCATCCTACATCCCAATTCCCCTATTATTCTATCCAAATCTTCTCATCTTTCCTCATCTCTTAATATACTAGCACCCCCTCTTAATTTCCACCCTTTACACCAACATCTCATAATTCATCACCCAACACACCATCAACTCCAACTTCGCACGACATCTCCCCTAAATTTATTCCAATTCTTCTCTCTTACACCCCACTCCTACTTCAAACAAATCCCCTCTCTCTACCCCCATCTCCCATTCTCTCCATGATCAATCATCCATTCTCCAGTAATCTAAATAAACTAAACAATACTCTATTCCCCATCTTCCTATTCATTACTCTATTCCCTCCTCCAATACTTCCCCTCTTCCTATGTCCCATATACTCTTTTCTCTTCCCTATTTATTCTCTTACATTCTATCCCAATTCAGCAGAAAACAAACCTCCCACCGACTCATTCCATCTTACCCTCCTCACCCCCCCCGCTCTGCGCTCAAGACCTCACATGTGATCTCAAAACATACTAACCCCCCTCATACATAAATAAATATAATCCTCCGCACCTACTCAATTCATTATCAACAATTTTGCATACTCCATTTTCTCTCATTCATCCTCACTCCATTATATATAATACCCTCATCTCCTTTACACACATCTCTTACCACTCCTTTCTTCTTCGCAACCTCCCCCCCCTCACATTCAAACCTGTACCATATTCACTACAAATTCAACCACTCATCCACCTCATTACACCAACATCATCATAATATTCCAATTTTCTTTACTCTTAACTAACTATACACCAAACCCCAACACCACCCCTCCATTTCTACAACATCCCACAAATCAAAAACCCAATCAACAAACAACATAAACAACCACTCCCTAACCAAATATAAAATAATCAAAAATATATCTTATTCTCACACCCTACCCCGCCCTCTAACACATCCAACCAACCTACACATAACACGCCCAACCACAAAAGTCCAAAAACCTCAAGTTGTTATACCCTAGATTAAATGTAATCATCCCCCAAAAACCTATTCATTCTATACTAAACACAATAAAAATTTATCCAAAATCCTACCCCCCCCCCCCCCCCCCCCCCCCCCCCACCCCACCCCCCCCCCCCCCCCCCCACCAAATACCATTTCCCCCATATTCATTCCCCTTTGTCACGTACTCCTCCTAAAATTTCACCTAAAATTTTCTACCTACTATGTCATATTCACCTACTCAATTTTTACGTTGCTGAGAAATTCAGGTTATAACAACAAAAAATAACATATCTTATTAAAATTAGTCATACATCAGGTCCTTATCGATAAAAAATGCTAGCTGGTCTTCAATAGATCATTAGTTCTTCACAGATTGATGAAGAATTTGGTCATGGGTCATGTTGTTTTAATTGTTGGGCATTTGCTTGTGACATGCAGCAAATCAACCAGGTCTATATCTAAAAATGTGGTTTCTCAGCCGACAATATGTTTATCACAATTTGTCCAAGAGGCTCGAAGGTTATGGATTTGAATATTTTGGGAATCTCCCCACCCCACATCCTCTCCATATACCAACACCTTTCTATTCTACAAATTTGTTTCTACAGATCATTATGTTCTTCAAATGGTACTATAGGCTCAAGGTGTTATAGGTGGTGACGAAACAGGAAACTAGGGTTAGGACACTGATAATGAGACACTCAAATGCAACAGGACATTGTTTTTGCTCAAGAACTTACGCTCAGCAACTCATCCACTTAAATTGGGAGACAAACCCATTGTCCATACTCACTGAAAAAACTGAGAAACAAAGACCATGTGTGGCTTACCTCCTATTTTACAACCTTGTGATTTTTCAGCATGATACCATGTACTCAAAACTTGCAATGTACATAGCTGCCTAAAAATTCTCCTGAATGTACCGCACGCAACACAATACACAGACAAACAGAAACAACGCACACAATAGATAACACGAAGTTGAGAGATAAAAGAAGCGTACAGGAATACTTTGACTCCAGTGTGTTGTAGGCTTGTTAGAGCGACTTGGAGTATGGGAGCACGTGACCAGGAGAACAAAGAACAGAAGACATTTCGCCTGACGTGAGTAAACATAGAGAGAGAAAAGAATTCAAAGAGAAAAGGACTAACCAGGGTGGTCTAACAGTGCATGTCACGCCCTTCTTAATCCACAGTTATTTCCCAAGTGAAGCTGCACTTTGTGCCACATCATATCGCGGAGGAGGCAAGGTGCTACGACATAGGCTTTTAGAGGCTGGTGTTTACTGTGGAAGGCTGAGTTCTCACACTTCGCTTCGGCACTCACGGCTTCACAGCACGACAGTTTGCAGGTTGCGTGCGTCATCAGGGGCATTTTAACTGCTGCTGTTTAATTAGAGGACGGACGTAAATGCCTGGGCTCTGTTGAACGCATCAAACTGTAAATAGGCACGCTGGGAATGCTGTGGCCAAGGGACAGGTATAGTCAATGTACCAGTGAAACTGCAAAATGCGTGATGAAAGACCTCTCTTTTTCCGGCTTTTTATCTCTTCTCTGAGTCAATGCAGGGTTTGGGGCCTCATGCTTGGGCCAGGACAGGTATTTGTCAAAGTGTCAGAGAAACTTAGAAAATGGTGGGATGCAAAGATCCCTTTTTCGTGGCATTTTAGTATAAATCTGGGCGCTTATTGCAGGTTTGGGGATCATGCTGTGGCACAGGAAAGGTTATGACTAAATGTCAGAAACAGTTTTAAGTCGAAAAAAATGTGGTGAAAGTGTCTTTTCCGGGCACCTTTTATAATCACATGGGGTTATGACAACCAGGTTTGGAGGGCTCGATAGCTGTGGCCCAAAGGACAGGGTATATGTCAATGTCCTGTTTGAAACATATCTAATATATGGTGGTTGAACGAATCTTTTTCGGCCACTTTTTAAATTGGGGGATTCATGCAGGTATTGGGCTCAATGCTGTGTCCAGGACAGTTATAGGCAAATGTCCGCATCAGCTTGAGAAATTCTAAAATGGGTGCGTTAAATGAACTCCTTTTCGGCACTTTTTAAAATCTGGGGTTATGCCAAGGTTGGGCTTGGCACGAGGGCTCATGCTGTGGCCAGGACAGTTATAGTCAATGTCAGGTGAAACTAAATACGTGGATCTGGTTGAAAGTGACTACTTTTCACGGCACTTTAAGATTGGGGTATGCAGGTTATGGGGCATCGTGCTGTGCGCCAGGACCAGGAATAGTCTAATACGTCCAGGTGAAATAAATGGTTCGTGAAAGACTCCTTTTTCCGCTCTACATTTTTTAAATCTGGGGTTATGCTAGTTTGGGGCTCATGCTTGTGTGGCCCAGCGAGAGGTATAGGTCAATTTCAGTGAACTAAAATGTGGTTGAAGATCACGCTATATTTCGGACTGTTTTAACATCTGGCGGTTTTGCAGTTTGGGGCTCAATGCTGTGGACCTCGGACAGGGGATATAGTCAGATGTCCATGTGAAACAAAAAGGTGGTGCAGACTCCGTTGTTTTCCGGGCACTTTTTAAAAGTCTGGGGTCATCGCAGGATTTGGAGGCTCGCTGCTGTCGGCCGCAGACCAAGGTTCAAATTCGTCAGTGGTCCGAGCTGAACTCTAAATGGGTGTTGAAAGAGTCCTTTTTTCACGGGCACATTTAGTAAAGATTGTGGTTATGCAGGTTTGGGGACTGTCATGCCTGTGCCAGGCACAGTGTATGTCAATTCAATGTCTGTGATAACTAGAGTGGAGGTTTTTTGATAAAGGACTCCTTGTTTTTCAGGCCTCTTTTAATCTGGGTCATTGCAGGTTTGAGGGCCCATCGTGTGGCGCCAGGGAGCAGGTTATAGTCAATGTCGACAGAGTGTACTAAATGGTGGATGTGAGATAGAACTCCTTTTGTCTATGAGATATGTTTTAATGCGTGTGGTTATGAGGTTTGGGCTCATGCTGGTGCGACATGTGCAGGTATTGTCAATGATCCCTGGTGAACTAAAATGGTGTTGAAAGAGTCCTTTTTCTGAGACGTTTATTACATCCTGGGGTTGATGAAGGTTTGGGGATCAATGCTGTGGCCAAGACACGATATAGTCAAAGTCCATGTGATGTGTTCCAGATGAAATAGAAATTGGGTCGGTTTGAAAAGATCCTTTTTCGCGATTTGTTTTGAAATCTGGGGAGTTATGGGTTTGGGGTGCTCATGCTGTGGCCCAGGGAAGGTATAGTCAATGTCCAGTGAAACAAAATGGTCGTGAAAGACTCCTTTTTCCGTGCCGCTTTTTAAATCGGGGTTGTATGCGGTTGGGTCATGCTGTAGGCCAGGGACAGGTATAGGTCATGTCAAGTGAAAACTAAATAGGTGGTTTGAACAACAGACTCCTTTTTCCGGCACTTTTTAAATCTGGGAGTTGATTATTATGACAGGTTAGGGGGTATGGGTCACGCTGTGGCCAGGAAGAATAGTGCAATGTTCATGTGAACTAACTAAAATGGTGTTGAAGTTCCTTTTCCCGGCACTTTTTAAATTGGGGTATGCAGGTTAGTACGGGTCAGGTGTTGTGGCCTGACAAGGTATAGTCAAAGTCAAGTGAATCGTAACATGCGTGGTTGAAAGAAGTCCTTTTCGGCCCACATTTTTAAAAATGTGGTTCATGCAGAGTATCGAGGGCTATGCTAGTGGAGCGACAGAAAGAACATGTCAGTGAATAAAAAAGTTTTGTGTATGACGCCAAAAATGGCAAAATACATAGGGAGGTCATGCCGGAATGGGGACAAGCTAGCGTACAGGCCAGTGCAAACAATACCACCTTACAGATCCGCTGCATTAACCCATCACAGCCCATAGCGCATATACCTTATTGGGTGAAGCCAAGGTAAAGGGAATCTGTGGTACAAGAACATTGGATAGTGACATGTTGTGATTTTTTATCTGTTGTATATATAATTTTGTTGCCTAAGATTGTTAGCCGACTCCATTTGACTGTTGAGGTGTAATTCAGCTTTCTAGCTGTTGGGTGTAGAAGAAGGTATAACTATCACACCCCACTCACCAAGTCACGTCATCGCTCTTCATCGGAAACTGCTATACTAGTCAGAAAGTTAACCTTATCGATGGGGTCTTTTCCCGTACTATCGCTCCGATGATCGACCGATACGCATCGTAACTTGCCAACACTAAGTTTCAAATTGATATTACTGAAATGTTCTGTTATTGTTATATTGTATGTGCAGGTAGTATAATTGCCAGGTTTATAAGTATTGTTGATAATAGCCATTTATATTAATTTATTGATATCTATTTTAATCATATTTGCTCATGATGGCCCCGTATTTTTGTTCATGCGTAATTTATTTTTTTTATCACTAGTTATTAAACAATATTCTATCCTATGAAAATGTATTAGATACTCTTACTTCTAGTATAAACTATATGCACTTTACATTTAAATTATATACTTAGTTAGGTCGAACAAGATGTGATCTTGCTCACCTTGATTGTAGCTTATATCACCTGGTCATCCTCACAAAGCATATGTAACTATGGGTGTATGCTCCATGTAGATATAGTTAATTATATTTTTGGCTAGGATGCCTCTAAGTCCTCAGTATCATGGGACATGAATAATGTCTTCAGCTATGAAAATCTATATAACATCACCTAGTATACATCAAATTACCTTACCTATTTTACTATTATAACAATTACAAATGATTTAACTATATTGCGTGAACCACCTCCCCTCTAAACTTCATGTGTATAATAACACTTAAATATATTTCCTTATACAGAATGTCCTGTAAAAAGGTATTACTCTACATACTGTAGTAATTACATCATCTTCAAAACCCTTCCTTTTTACTCCAAACACACTTATAATCGACCCTTACACCCAAGCCCCAACGCCACTCTCCCAAACCAACACATCCACCAGAACCCTATGAAAACAATCTACACACTCTCTCTACACCTTCATTTCCACATAAATACCCCCCTGTATTCCTCAACAATCACTCTACCTACTTTACTTCCCCTCTCTTCCATCTTAACCCAACCCCCCACCCCCATTCCACCCCACCCATACCACTTCTAACTTAATATATACCACCCAATACTACTACCTCTTTCGTTACATCATAAAAACATACACACTTCTAACCTTCCCAATCTCCACATTCTTCACACAAATCCACTTCCCTTTATAAGCTCTTACCCAACACTTATCCAACACTTCCTTTAACATACCAATTATTAAATTCTTAACATATACTTCCAATAACACTTCTACACATAATTATTAAACACTCCTAAAACATACCACTTCTCAAAACTTCATGTTCCAATAACTAATTAACCGCTTTATTACACATACCATCTATTAAAACACTCCTTACACATACCACACTTCATTAACCTTCTTGTATACAAAATCACTTATTAACACTTTTACTCATTCACACATAGCCCAATTCTTATACATTAGCCACTTACTAACCTCTACACATATAACTTCCTCACTTACCCTCTAGTATAGTGATACACTCCCTTAACCCATACTCTTATAACACTTCTTACTTACACTTCATTTAACATTCTTTAAACCCACTCCCCCCCCCTAACTTATATACATTAACTACCACCCTTCAAAATTCCCCTTCCATTACATACACTTATCTCCTCTTTATCATCTATATATTCCCCTACCCCCCCCCCCCCATCACCCCACTCCCCCCACCCCCCCCCCCCCCCCCCCCCCCCCCCCTCCCCCCCCCTCCACCCCCCCCCCCCCCCCCACCCTCTCACCCCCCCTCCCACCTCCCCACCCCTCCCACCCCCAACACCTCTCTATCTTTCTTGCTTCTATTACCTTCTACCACCTATATTATAGCGACCCACCTGCCACCCCTTCTATCCCACACATTCCCTCTTATCCCATCCCATTTCCGGTAGCAGGAGATGCGTCAGCTCTTTAGCTCATGCAAGTGCGGTATCTTCTCCTGTATACGCACCGTAGGAGATCGCCGACAGCGCCCAGGCCACCGCAGCGCCCGGACGCTGTCGACTGTACTTGGGATTCTGCTATCTTCGCTCCCTAAGGAGTCGCATGTAGCAGAAGTGTCCCTGCCGGTGCACGGGCCATTGCAGCGCCCGAGCGCCGACAGTGACTTGAGTATAAGCCGAGGTCGGATTTTTCAGCACATTTTTTGTGCTGAAAAACTCAACTTATACTCGAGTATATACGGTATATTATAATCTATTCTACAATATGTAGGTGTGCATTCAAATTTCAGGTGTAAATATAAATATACATCGATGACCTCTTGTTTGTTTGGGGTCACGATGTGGCGTCCATACCAGAGTTTTTACAGTATCTTAATTGCAATGACTGTAACCTCAAATTTACCTACCAATTTGATATATAAGTATAAGATTTAATTTCTAGATATTTTATTAAAGCGTAATACCAGGGAATCTAGAGTCATCACTTCCCTGTACCGCAAGACTGTTAGTGGCAACACTATATTGAGGGCAGATAGTTGTCACTCACAACATACCATAGATGCCATCCCACTTGGAGGAAGCCGTATTAATATTTGTCAGTTCACAACAAAAAGAAAAACGTTTAAATATAAAATTGATGCTGATAAGGAATATAATATATGTAGTTTTATGAACAGTGATACTGACCATATACTGTAATAGCTGTGATAAATTATATATAGGTAGTACTATACGTAAATTTAAAATTTGCATAGCTAAGCACCTTAATTGTATTAGAAAAGGCCAAATTACAACTGGTGCAGTCAAACATTTTATAGATGAACATAAAGGATTAATCAATAGTCTTGTTTTGGTATTGAAAAAATAGATCGTCCGAAAAGAGGAGGGGACTGGCAACAATAAGTGCGCTTAAGAGAAGCGTACTGGATACTTGAGCTCCAGACGAGAGCACCGGAGGGACTTAACCTCCGGAATGATTTGGCATATATTTACACCTGAAATTTGAATGCACACCTACATATTGTAGACTAGATTATAATATAAGTATTAGTGCAGATATGCAGTACATATAGTATATGTTAAATTTGGCTATTATCTTTTATTGATGTATATTTATCAAAAGTATTTTAATGTTATACATGAAGGGTTAAAGGATATGATGTCATTACCTACGTATGTAGGACTACCCTATTTAATGGACATTCTGTATCCTGCAATCTAACCGTGAACAAGGGCAGGAACTGTGCCCGAAATGCGTTGTTTTTTTCGCCATATTTTTATCCTTTCTACTTGTTATAACAAAATAAAGGTTACTTCATGTATACTATGGATGGTTCCGCTACATTTTCTCTGCTGAAGTTATAATTATTTGTTTGGGTATATAGATATGTATTATTTGGGACACATTGGCCATGTATGACTAGGGCTGCGCCAGATATGTGGCGTCTTTTCAGCCTGATATCAGGCGCGGATCTGTTCATTTGTGTTTAAATTTCCCACATGACGGGGCGCAGTACATATTTCTAGCTTTGCTACGGCATTTCTGGGCATATTACAGTTGGAACAGGTATACCACTTTCAAAGTGGTATACCTGATCCAGAAATGTCGCCAGAGCACTAGAATGCACCTAATTTATGACCCACTAATTTATGACCCACTGTACCCACAGTACCCAAATCAGGTACATTCTATGCCATTAAAATGCACATGAAATTTGGAGTGTTAACGGCAAATCTCGTGCATGTAGCCCATTGTGCTTAAAAATGGCTGAAACGTAGCATGTACTGACTTGGGTAATTAAACATTCCTTTTATTTTTGGTGGTGCTGCTTTCTTTGCTTTTGTATGTATATATATATATATATGTGTATGTATATATATATATATTGTGTGTGTTTGGGTATATACTTTGTTACATAAGACTGGTCAGTGTGGCAGACAGGCTGGGACTACAAGTACCAGAATACCACACTAGTTAGCCTTCAAAACTTAAAGCATCTGTAGTGAGGTATGCTGATACTTGAAGTTCCACATAAGCCTCGGTGGAAATAGAATTCCCAGCCAGCCTGACTTCCACACTGGCCAGTCATATGTAACATAAAGTATACACATTAGAGACACACATTAATATGAAGTGTGACTGTGAGCTGCTGTGTTTTTTTTTCTTTTTCTTTAAGAAGCTTACACTTACTGCGCTCAGAGCCTGCACAGTAAGTGGATCTGCTTCTGTGTTGGAATCACTGTCCCAGCATGAGGGTGAAGGTGGCACACCGCAGGTGATGGCTGCTGCTATGCCATGCTGCTCTGCGCCTTCACTGATGTTCCGCCCGAAATGCTGTAAAAGAGGGAGCGCCCTACTCCACCCCTTCCTATGCCTCTATAGACCTGTCCTCCTCATGAGATGGTAAGCTTGTGTCAACTGGGGTCCAGGGGAAATGGCATAGGCAGTGCAATGATTTTATTACATTGTGTTGCCTACACCCCGGTGGCTGCGATCGCTGAAGCTACGCCACTGGTCTCAGCTGCGCCTGTATCCAAAAGATGCAGATACCTCTATGGCCTCTACTGGCATATATACAGTATAAATGCTAAATGCCCCAGCATGTTATGTAGCCATCCAAATACATGGAGGCAATATATGTCACGGGTGTCCTCGTGACCCTCTCCCTGGGTCGCGGGCGCATATGTTCCCCGCGGGTAAGCGGCGCCGCGACCCGCATGTCGGGGCGCGGGTGCGCTCGCTCCAACACCCCTTACTCTCCCAGCCACGCTCCTGACTATTTCTCTGCTTCGTGGAGCGTGCGCCCCCGCCTTCTAGGGTGTGCGTGCACCGGCACTGTTAAATGTAAAGGGAAAGCGCACCGGTAAATTCCATTGCCGGGACCTGCCCCTATTTAAAGCCTGCCCCTTCCTGCGCTCAGCGCCGGATCTTTGGTGCTATTAGCCTATTAGCCTTTTGCATAAGTGTTCCTTATCTTGTCGTGATTCCTGTGTACCGTACCGTCTTGCTTCCGTTGCTCGACCACGAACCCCTACCGCCTGTCCCCGACTACGTCTATGCCTCACGATTCTGTACCACGCTCACCCATGGCTGCCATCGCAAAAAAGTCACGTCAGTGGAAGCGAACTGGTAGAATCGGGCTCTGGTGAAAACCGGGACGTACTTAGATTCCGCACCTTGGCGTGGCTTACACCATCGCTTGCGGTGGTCCAGCGGATCCACTACTACCAACCGTGACAGTAAGATCCGGCCATTGATCTCGCCAAGGTGCCTCTGCCTAGCGTCGCTGACCTAATCAACATCGTGGCTCAGAAAGCCCAGCAGATCACTCAGCAGGCCCAGCAACTCAGCCATCTCTCCGCCATGATGCAGCATTGCCTGGCCACCCAGCAGCAACAACCCACTCCTGTGGCTTCCGCTGCGCCTCCGGTTTCCACACCGGCTGCTGGTCCAAGGCTCTGTCTGTCTATGCCGTCTAAGTTCGATGGGGACTCCAAGGCTTGCACCCAATTAATGAGGAAACAATTCCCTACTGAAGGGTCGAAGGTCGCATTCATGGTCAGCCTTCTTTCCGGGAAAGCTCTGGCCTGGGCTACCCCGCTTTGGGACAGAGACGATCCGGTCACGGCTAACCTCACCACTTTCCTCACAGAGTTCTGCAGCGTGTTTGAGGAACCCGCCCGAGCCTCTTCTGCCAAAACTGCCTTAGTAAATCTGTGTCACAGAGACTCCTCGGTGGGCAACTATGCAGTACAGTTTCGCACCCTGGCCTCGGAACTATCATGGAACGATGCGGCATTTGCCGCCACCTTCAAGAAAGGCCTCTCCAGCCAGATCAAGGATGCCTTATCTACCCGTGATCCACCTTCCTCCTTGAGTGACCCTATCTCTTTGGCCCCGCGGATCGATATCCGTTGTTTCTGAAAGGCGAGAAGAGCTACGTCAGGAACTCGAACCTGCCAGGGGTTGTCGTTTTCCCCGCCTAGCTCCTGTATTCCAGAGGCCACCACAGTTGTCCTCCCTGCCTGCTATGGAGGAACCTATGCAAGTGGACAGAGCTCACTTGACTCCACAGTAGCTGACCCAGAGGCGTAAAGAAAACCTATGCCTCTATTGTGCCAGCCCCGAACATTTCCACTGGGGCTGCCCACTTCGTCCTCAGCGTCCAGGAAACGCACGCACCTAGGCCACGTGGTAGAGGCGTCCCTAGGTGAGAGCAAGTCCTCTCCTCATTTGACCATGCCCGTGCTTGTCGGATCTGGACCAGGAGTTCAATTCCAAGTTTCCGCCTACTTGGACTCCGGTTCAGCCGGAAATTTTGTGGATGCTGCCTTGGTGTCTAGATACAACCTCCCCGTGGTTAGCCTGGAAAAACCTCTTGTCATCTCCTCTGTCAGTGGGGAGATCCTCTGTGACCCGATCCAGTACTGTACCAAGCCCTTGCTCCTTCAGGTAGGGACACCACATAAGGAGAGGCTTGTGTTTTACGTACTCCCTCGGTCCTCCTCGTCCGTCCTTCTGGGCCTTCCATGGCTGCAGCGGCATGCCCCTGTGCTCAACTGGGGGGCAAGGATGTTGGTCTCGCTGTTTGGTGGCACCCCGCCCTGTGCTTCCTGCTTCTTCTATACCACCCACGTCTTTGGCGGGCCTTCCTGCGTCATACCAAGAATTTGTAGATGTGTTCTCTGAGAAGCAAGCTGAGATTCTACCTCCGCATCGCCCTTACGACGGCCTACATTAAAGAAAATCCCCAGAAGGGATTTATTCGGAAGTCCTCCTCCCCTGCCGGGGCTGGATTCTTCTTCGTAGAGAAGAATGAAGGATCTCTACGGCCATGCATCAATTACCGAGGGCTCAACAAGATTACCATTAAGAACCGGTATCCCCTGCCTTTGATCACTGAACTCTTCGACCGGCTTGATCTGCGGGGAGCTTATAATCTCATTCGCAAACGTGAGGGGGACGAATGGAAGACGGCTTTTAACACCCTCGACGGGCACTCAAGTACCTGGTTATGCCCTTTGGTCTCTGCAATGCTCCAGCAGTTTTCCAGGAGTTCGTCAACTACATATTCCGAGATCTCCTGTATACCTGTGTCGTTGTTTATCTGGATGATTTTCTAGTTTTCTCTCCTGATCCTGAGTCCCACATAATCCATGTACGACAGGTCTACATTATTTCGGACAAGGGCCTGCAGATGGATCCTGCCAAATTGTCTGCTGTCCTGCAGTGGCCAAGACCCGTGGGCCTCCGAGCCATACAAAGATTCCGTCTACACCTTAGGATTCTGTACCACGCTCACCCTTGGCTGCCAACGCAAGCAAGTCACGTCAGTGGAAGCAACCTGGTAGAGTCCCGCCACAGCAAGTCCATCCCGCTTTGTGGTGGGCTCTGGTGAAATCCGGGACCTACTTAGATTCCACTCCCTGGCGTGGCTTACACCATCGTTTGCGGTCGTCCAGAGGATCCACTACTACCAACCGTGACAATATATATACGACTAGATCATAGCATAACAAGATTGGCAAAGAAGCATCCAATGACGAACTTCAGGGAGATTAAGTCTACGCTCACACGGTTTTGCGCCTGTGCCCACGGCCGCGCGGGGGGGGGGACTTTTCTCCACGATGAGCGGAGAAGAGCCCTCCCATTGAGAAGCACAGATTCCGTCCGAAAACCGGACAGAAGCAGGTGCTTGCTCAATGTTTTGCCGCCGGGCGGAAAACCCGTGCAGTGGGGACTGCTGCACGGGTTTTCCATAGAGCACCATTGTGCTCATTTTCGGCCGGTTTTTCAGGCGGTCTGAAAAGCTGCAAACCGGCTGAAAAACCGTCTGAAAACCCTTGCCATGGGGACTTGCCCTAAAGAAGATCTTCAGTTATCTGTGAGTACTGCAATGATCAGAAAATGCCTACGTGAAGCCAAACTGTGTGCTAGAAACCCCGTGTAAAGTGGTATTGCTGAAGAAAAATACTTCCAGAAAAGGCTACAGTTTGCAAAAGAACACATTGACCAAAGAGAAGCGGTCAAATATTCTATTGACCGATGAGAGCAAGATTGTTCTTATTGGGTCTAAAGGCTACAAATAGTCAGATGACCTATAAACACTAATTACAAGCTACAGTGCATTGTGAAGAATGTAAAACATGATGCTGCAAGCATAATTGTTTGGGGATGTCTCTCATACTTTGGAGTTTGGCTCATTTATTATATAAAAGACACCATGATAGAGTTTGAATATATAAAAATACTGGAAGAGTTTATGTTGCCTTATGCTGAAGAAGACATGTTCTAGGAATGTGTGTTTCAACAGGATAATGACCCCAAAGACACCAGTAAGTGGTGGTTTTATATCAACAAGATTGATGTTATAAAGTGGCCTCCCAATCCCCCAACCTCAACCCGATTAAAAATTTATAGAGTGACATGGTTTTTGATGCAAAACTTAAAAATGCAAATGAACTGTGGAATGTAGTACAGTCTGCTTGGGCTGGAATATCTGTTTTGCAGACGATAGTTGACTCCATGCCACAAAGTTACACAGCTAGATATTAGTTCATCGATAAACGGAAATGCTAAATCTGGGAACAAATTTCAGTTTATACTGTAAATATTTCAGTTGGATAATGAAAATGCACACTCTGCTATTTTTTAAACAACCTATTATTACAATGTCTTCATTTTCAGTTTATAATTTGATCTTTCGATGTGAATGTGCAGGTGTAAGGGATGTAATTCTATATTTGTGTTAATGCAAATAATTACTAGTGAGTAAGATCATGTTTATTGTTTATGTGTAGAAAGCAAACATGGGGTTAAGTTGGACAAAGTTTGTGCCTTGTCATATGGGGTCAAGTGTACGGTGAGTTAGAGGCAGTTCTGCTGGGTTTGGTAGTAGGTTGTTACAGGTTACAGCTGTGGGAGGTTGTATGGTTATGAAAGAGTTAACAGCTTAGTAACAGGCAGTTATAGCTAAAGATAGTGTGGGCTGGGTAATCAGAGGAGTTGACAGGGGAGGAGCCAGGGACACAGTAAATCAGCAAGCCTGTCAGTCCTGCAGTGAGGGAGAAGACAGCAAGAGCTCTTTCTAGATGAGCTCAAGGGGCTGTCAGTGTTAACAGTTGCTAGTTGATGCAGGAGGGAATGCTACCTGTCTGCCGCCAATAGGTAGCACCAGTCGGGGAAGACACCCCACTCTCCATAACCCAAGGAACAGAAGGGGACAGAGAAGGAGCATCTGTAACACAGGCAGAAGCCAGGTGACTTGACAAGAAGTTCTGTTATGGACCAAAACTTCCAGAGGGAGTAGCCCCTGATAGATATAGTGGTGTATTAAGCGGCCTGAAGAGGGGCCCCCTGGGCATGACTGCTAGGCCATAAGAGAATACTTATGAATATGGAGAGACTATTGAGGAGGTTGTGATCAAGTCTGGGGTTGACTGGAGTGAGTCCCCCATTAGAAGTGGGGCTGTATGAATGTGATGCTTCCTTTTCTGGGGTCCCATTGAAAGAGATTTAATATACATAAGTGAAGTGCCATGAGTAAAAGTCGAAGTTTCCATGAGCAACGTGTGATCTACAGTTATTTGCCTAACGCTGGTGCAACACACTAAAAAAATCTTTACTTTCAACATTGCACCTCTCCCCACAATTAACAAAAGACTCTAAGGGGGTTTGCCAAGGGCAATTAATGGTTGACAGCAGTCATCGCTACCACCCTGTTACAAAGGTCTTTATGTATATACATATAAATGTTATCTTGAGGATTGAGTCTTTACTCCTTAGTTTGAAAAACAGTGCTATTTTTACATAACTGTACTGTATATACAGTATATAGCGCTGTAGCTTTTCCCAAATTTGCTGCAAAATAATGAATGCAGCCTCTTGATCTCCTCTCTTGCTTCCCTCCCACACTTCTCAGCTTTGTCTGCATCCATTGTCATATATATATAAAAATATAGAAAAAAAGCAGCACTCAAAAGGAAAAAAAATAAAGAGACGGGTGCCAGCAGAAGAGTGGAAACTCTTAAATACAGACCAAGAAAAAAATCCATGGCACTCCACAAAGAATTAAAGGTGTAAGAGTGATTTATTCCTCCATAGCCACAAGCGACGTTTCTGCTCTCTCACATTTCTTGACAAAGGCTCTGTGAGAGAGCTGAAACGTTCGCTTTTGGGTATGGAGGAATAAATCACTCTTAACCCTTTAATTCTTTGTGGAGTGCCGTGGATTTTTTCTTGGTATATATATATATAGTCAATTTGGTGGTCAAGCACAGTCCAAGGGCATAGAGATACAAACAACCTTTTCAGATCCAAGCACGGAACTCTGGTAACAGGAGTATAGATGACGGGTGGCAAACAAAGCAGTACAAAAAATAACCTCTGCTCATCTGAGCACTAACTATACAGTAGTGGATATTCCCTCACAATTACCTCAGTAACAGCAAAACCAAAGTGGAGAGCTTGGTTATTGCCTAGTGAAGCCTCTCAGACCCAAACTCCTTGGCCTGTTATAACAGACACACCAAGTCAATTGACTAGCTGACGTTATATAGGCCAGCTAAACCCTGGCCTGGAACATGGAGAGCAACACCCAATACTTTTTCAGCTCCCAGTAAGAGCTGTCCTGGACTAAGCTATTTGCAAACAGCTATACTAGCTATTCAATAGATTCCAACTACTTACTGCAGCAGACACAAAAAAAGTAACAGTTCCTACTTCACCGAGACCAGGTACTTCGGTAACATGTATCAGTCCTTCACCATGTATATGTAAGTACTCTTGGTAAAATTTATACACCTTCCTCCTCTGCTCAATCCTGTGGGGAGGAGCACACTGTGCCTTTAGGCAACAGACACGTGACAACGCGTCCACATTGCCTTGCAGAGAACCAGGAGGGTGTACAATGAGTGCTATGATATTAACGTATTTGCGGGGTGTACTCCGGGTGTATTGCAGTGCAATTATGCCTCGAAGCATGCACTTCAAATATGCCATGGGGACATACCCTAAAAGTGTAAAAAAATGTTTTAAAAAATCTTTAAAAAATTAAAAAGCAACTTTTCTTATATACCACATAAAAAAATAAAGATTACAAACAAACAACACAATTGTTTTTTATGTCATCCTGTCTTCCATAAAAAATGGAAGAAAAATGATAATAAAAACTAGACCTTTCATGTAAAAAAAAAAAAAAAGATCTAACAGCTCCAATGCAAAGCAATTTTTTTTAAAGAAGTTATTTTTTATTTTTTTAAAGTGAAAACTATATAAATTTGGTCTGGATATAATTGTATTGACTCACAAAATAAAGATAGCAAGCCCCTCCCAAAAAAATTTATTTTGTAAATGGTCCTTCGAAAAATAAGCCCTTATAGAGCTTTTTTGAAAAAAAAAATAGATAAAAATTATGTGGCTCTTAGAACACACTGTATAAAAAAAAAAGAAAATGAAAAACTACAAACCACATGGACTTTCAGGGGTTAAATGTAAGGCTATGCATGTTCACAGTATGTGTCAGCTCTACATTACAGCTGCCCTTTGTGACAATTGCTAGGATTGGAGAATCTTTTCTTATGTGTCTAAATTCTTGTCTTGGCTGTTTAACCACTCAGACAATAACCGACAGCAACCTCTGTCATCCCACCAATGTCACCATGGTGTGATAGGTTTCCATGATTTGCTATCTGTGTGTTCATAGTAGGCCTTTCCAACAGAAAAGTATTTCAGTATATTATTTAAGCAATAAGGTGATGAGAAGGTCAAGCTCTTAGTTAACAAAAAATATTATTGCCACCATAAAGACCTGTACCATAAAAAATGTTTTATCCTGTACAGTGAATACTGTTAAAAATATAAATAATAATAGATAATAATAAATATAATTATGTTGTTAACTTGTAATTAATAACAAAAGGTAAACTCTATAAACAGAAAAGCTAAAAGACATTAATGATATTTCTATTTTTCTATATTTCCCAGTTCTAAAAATAATAAGTTTTTAATAATGAAAGCTTTTCAGTATATTATGTGTATTCCTAAATGGTTTTATTAAAACTTGTCCTCATACATCATAAATTCCTCATACAGCTACAGTACATTGAAATAATATACTACAAATATTTTTTAAGCCATAAAGTAATGACAAGATCAAATTCTTAGTTTAAAAAAAAAACAAAACACAATAAAGAAGGCACAAAAACAATTTCCCCCTCCCTATTACAAAATACTTTGTTATATTAAACAGTATGCATAATATGTATTAATGCAACTATGAAAACCTATACTAGGAAACTAACTTATTTTGCCCATTAAATGCTAATAAAAAAGTAAAATAGTGCAGAAATGTTAATTTTAGCGTTTATAATATTAATAAATAAATATAATGTTTCTAACAAATTGTAAAGGTCAAAAACACAAAACCTAAAAAAAATACAATAGTGATATTGCTGTTTTTCTCCATTTCTTAACCCCCCAAAAAGTTTTTCAAGTCTAATTTTTTTCCACAAAAAACAAGTCCTCATACATCTAGATTGATATAAAAAACATCAGGGCCCAAAATATAAAAATACAGTAACTCTATGTCTGAGTAACATTACCATAATATGACTTACGTCAAACCATAACTAAATAGTGCTGCCATATTATGACTGAATAATGCAGCCATATAAATGACTACTGTTACTGCTACATCTTGTTTCTGTTTTCTCCACACTTTTAGGATATGTTCACATGACCATACATTACGCTTAACTTGTGGTGTATTTTGCACTGAAATACACCCCAGACATTGTTCTATGCAGACCTTAGATAATTCGGGAATACACATTTGGAAGCAACAAAATTTTAGAGTATACAACTAACCGTACGTAAAATTATGGGCAACATGCATGAAATTTGGCGTTAACACTGCAAATTTCATCCGATTAACAAAGGCCTAGAATGCGCGGGTCATAAATCAGGCGCATTCTAGCGCTCAGGCAACAGTTCGGATACAGGTATACCACTTGTTTTACATTTCCGACTGTAATTCGCCCAGAAATGCTGTAGCGAAGCTAAAATCTATTGCTTTGCTACAGTTCTAGTGTGCCCCGCCGCCTGCACACTATGAAAATGTATGAACGGTGCTGCACAAGATATCGGGCTGTAAAGACACCAGATATCTAGCGCAGCCCCGTTCTTACATGTCACCCTATATTCTTGTATGATATTGCATTATGGGATATATTTTTTTTGTAAGTACCTGTATTATTTCACCTTGTATTAATTTACTAGACCATTCTGTTGCATAGACATCAGACTGGGTGTTGTCTGTACACGTTTCTTATTGATAAATAATAACATTTATATTTTATATAGATTTTTTCTTCAGCCTGTGATTATATGGTTCTATGCAGCTCTCATTGATTGCAAAGCATCTTTTACATGCATATTGGTGAATTTTGGGCACACTTCACTCATGTAATTTAAGTGATTAAGTTAATTTTTGAGGCATTTACGAAAATGAAATCCCATAGAAACTATAATAGATCATATTTTCAAACAACGCTAAAGATGCTCCACACTTTCACTTCAAAACACACGTCTTGTTAAGCATGTTTTAGAGCTAATTTTGATTAGTAAATTTACACTTATGAACATACACTTACAGTGCATTTTGTTTTAATAACAGCCTTTTCAAGATGTATTCAATCTTACATGAACTGTTAATAGTCTTTCTCTGTAAATTCATCTTTACCATTGAAGCTTGATAGAAATGTACTGTATAATGATATTTTGTATAAATACGAATCTAAGACTATTTTTAATACTATTTAATGCAAATACAATATAATTTTATGTGTAAATGAAAGGTGCTAAAAATTTGACCTGCATAATTTTGTTAGTTTTTTTTTTCTATCTTTCATGCTGTCATCTGTTACAATGGAAAAAACAGTATTTATGGAATGTGACTGAGTTACCTTGTCTATTGTGTAACTTAATTCATCTGCTCTTTCATAGCTTATTGTTACATGTAAGCTATCTGTTAAGCACCATAATACAAGCCACAGTACCAGCTTTTATGGGAAGTCGATACCCATTTGACTAAAGCAATTGTGCCTTGTTATGTACAATATAGGTCTATTGATTCTCATGAAAATAATTGCATCACACACAGTGATAACAAACCAGAAGTCAAAGATTTAAAGCCACAGTTCACTGTTTATAGCTATCTCCTTCTTTATTTATGCTGCAGGCACTGTGTTTTTATGAGCCCTGCTTCTTCATAGATAAACTAAAGGTCTTAGTGTACTTTCAAGGGCTTTTACTGGCTTTCTGCTTCAAAACAGACTATAAAGGAAACTCAGTAGAAGTTAAAGCAGTACAAATCACATTTTATATTTTTGTACTTTCAGCTAATGGATCTGAAACAGACTGATTTTTGTTCTGCACACAAATATTGTTCTAATTGAATATCCCAGTAGGGTTAAACTTTCTTTATATTTAATAGTTACTTAAACCCACTATATTTTTTGTCTATAACTACATTTTTTGTAACTTTCTTCAACAAAATAAGCGTGATTTCAAGAAAAAAATCATAAAAACACAAATCGTAGAAAAAATGTAATATGCATCCTTAAATAATTTAGAAAGGTTTATATAAGTCTTAGAAGTCTACCAAGTATACTTTCAGTGAAATATCCACCTTGGTCTAGCCAGTTGAATGGCAATACCTATTTACTTGTGCTAAAGCTGTAAACCCTATGACTTGTAAAAAAAAAAAAAAAAAAAAATTACTAAAGACAATTAGATAAATAAGTAGCACAGGATAAACAATGATGGTGCATAACTAAAATCGCTTGGTCCAGAAGTCTCATTGGAGTAAAAATAATTGAAAACCAGGAAACTATGCAATATTTTAGCTCATTCATAGACTTTCTTTAAGAAGTTGAATTAAACTATGATGCTTTTAGTTTGGATCATTGAACCATCAAACATATAATTGTGCCAGCAGTACAGGCTTAGAGAGTTAGGCCTGTATTAAAAGCATGTCAAATTGGCAATTGTGTTATATGGCTTACTATCTGCTGTATATTTTTATGTATTGTTAATTTCTGTGTGTTGATCAAGTGTGTAGTGGTCTTTTCAACAACAATATCACATCCGTACATTTGCCATTATATTAAATGGTGCACACGATATGGGCACATATCACCTCTCAGAGCATTGAGTACTTCTATTCAGTTTGGGCCCTCCTGATCTGCCAGGCTACAACAGAGGTTGGGCCCTCCTGATCTGCAAGGTCCTGTAGGGCATCTCTGGTGTAATGGACAAATCTCTGCTGGTTGTAATATATGTAGTTTATCCAATCTACATTCTTGTTAACAGTGATTATTGGTAGCAGATATTCAAACCCAGCAGCCATCTGATCGCTTGCTTTAAACTCATAAGGGACTCCCCCTTGGGACTCCTATAGCATCAATATACACCTGGGGGTCAAAGCTGCCCTTCGGGGAGACTCCCCTTCTGCTCCTGGCTCTCACTGTCTCAGTAGTGTGGCTATCCTCTGACCCTTCAATCAGTATGTCAAATGGGATGAGTAGTTTGGTTAGGGCACATTGTCCAGTCCAGTTGCCCTCCAACCTAGTCCTGACATTGAGATCCCCATATATCCAATATAAATCCCCTATGGAGAGTACTTGATTCTGAAATTTGTTGCTGCTGATGTTACTGTATGTGGAGCAGTACCCTTTAGTGGTAAAGTTACCCAGGAATCTGCCATTTCCCATACTACTGGTATAGCAGGTGTAATTACCTGGGTAGACTGTAATCCCATCCCCCAGCCTTGATGTTTTGTGTTGATTGGGTACCTGGCCTTCCATTCCTCACAGTCAGTGTGGTTTGTGGTGGAGTTAGTGTACAGATTAAGAAGACACTCCTGTGCTGATACAGGAATATCTAGAGGGACAGTGCCCATATGGTGCCTAGCGGCTGAACAGACATAACAGTTGGTTTTATTGTGCTGAGAAGCTGTATACTTAACCCATTCCAGCCACAAGTTCTTATCCGAGAACCCGGTCTCTAGCCCCATGGTGTCCTCAGAGGTGAGATAAGCTATGGCTGTCATGCTCTGGAAAGTCTGTATATGGGGCATAAGTGGGTTTGCAGGTGTGGGTGCTGTGACTCCCAACAATTTCTCTGCATCTGTATTCTTATCTTTCAATTGGATTTTTGCTCGAAATCCCCGTGCCCCCCCTCGTATATAGGCTCCAGAACATATATGCCTCCATCAGTCTCCTGAGGGTTTTCAATGGTTAAGGTTAGGGACATGCTTTCACCTGGTATTCCCTGTTCTTTACAGGCTCCAGTTCTTATTAGACTCATCCTTGTCAGTAGGGGCTTCCCCTGTTTATCTTTCCTGTTTAAGGCAGTCTTTGGTCTATATCCCCAGTGTTCTATCCCACTGCAGCCCAGTAGTAGCAGGAGCATCTCCAGAACTCGTCAGTCACACACAAGTATATACACCGTGCTGTGGAAGATTGTTTATTGTAGATATTACACTGTATGGGAATCTCGGAACGGCATACTACATTGCAAAAATCAAAGGAATATGTGGCCACGTGAGCACTGGATGAGTTATATCAAAAAGTGACCATCCCTCTCTCCTTTGTAATGGCCACTCATGGGTTCTTAATAAGAGTGAGGACAAGATTACTACTTAGTGCTAGCAGGAGCAACATCTGCTTCATCTCTGAGGGCTGGAGCGATCTTACAGTGTGAAGCGTGGATCCAGTTGGGCTTTCCTGCCACCTTGACAGATGTGGTCGTGGTCAGCAGGACTTGGTATGGCCCTTCAAATCTCGGCTCCAGAGCTTTGCACACAAACTTCTTTACGTAGACCCAGTCTCCAGGCTATAGCATATGGGCAGCAACGTCTGAGTCTGGATCTAGAATGGAAGAGAAAACTCTAGAATGTATAAGAGACAACTCTTTAGCCAATGCAGTGACATATGTGGTCAGTTTGTAGCTGCATCTGCTGGGGAAAATATTCACTTAACCTTGGGGCACTGCCAAACAGGATCTCATAGAGCGAGAGAGCTAACTGTCCCCAGAGTTTGTATCTAACACTAAACAAGGCTATGAGCAGGCTGTCGGGCCAGGGCATGCCAGTTTCTCTTGCAGCTTTAAGCATCCGTGCTTTCAGAGTCCCATTTAGCCTTTTAACTTTCCATCTGCTCTGCGAACGGTATGGGGTGGGAAAAACTAAAGTGCTTTAAAGGGCTGTCCAAATGTCCTTCATCAGGGTGCTTGACAGATGTTCCGGTCTATGTGCTCATTACACTACAGCTGGATATGGTGAACTGGACAAGCAGTCGCCTCCCTACTCCATATAGACTGTTCTCTTCGTTCTTCTTGGCTCCCTTCTTTTTCCAGCTTTCCTTTTCTTCCAGTGAAGCTTGTTCCTGCATCTTGGCCAGCAGTCTCCTTGTGGGTTGAGTGTAGGTTTTCTCTTGCACCACTGACAGCTGACTTGCTTTCCCTTTCTCCCCTCCTGTGGCCTGTTTGGCTGCTTGGTCAGCTAGGTGATTTTCTTTCTCCTCCTCTGTATTCGGCTTCCCATGTGCCTTAATTTTCAGTATAGCCACTGTTCGTGGCAGCAGCAGTGCATCCATCCACAAAAAGAACCATATCCGTGTTGTCGAGCAGAGTATCATGTACAGAAGGCAAATGAGAGGTTTCCATATTCATGATTTCAAAGCAATCATGGCTCTCTTCATGTGCACTGGATTCTTGTGATTCCTCTTCGTCCTCATTCCCCCCTTGAGGAAGGGGAAGTAAGGTGTCTGGATTAAGAACACAACAGCACATAAGAGTAACATTATCTGGCAGGAGGAGAGAACATTAAAGTCTGAGATGCTGAGCCGATAAGAGATGTCTCCATTGGGATTGATGAAAAATAGCAGAAATGTCATATGGAGCCAGAAGGACTAAAGAATGTCAAAGTCCGATGTCTGCCATTTTTTTTGTCTAACAAGGCTTAGGCTGCAAAAACAATACTCAGACAGGAGTTGTCTTTGTTTTAGGGACTGTTGGTAGGTTGTTCTCGATTCATCAAGCCACTTGGAGAACTATATCCATATCCAAGGACTTGTATTCCGGTCTCACCATTTTCAGTTGTTTCTTGATAGGTTCTCTTAGGCTATGTCTACACTGCAGTGGACAAAAAACGACCTGAAAACGAATTACTAAAAACGTTCGTGAAGCTGAGTTTTCTGTCCCCTGCCTGTCAAAAGCAGCTGAAAAAAAGTCAGTTTTTTGGCGCGTTTTTCGTTTTTTGGAGCGTCTTTGCTCTGCTTTTTAATGTATGCACAATTTAAGCCATTGGATGTAAACTACACCCTACAGGTGGAGTTAACATGCTAAGTAGTCACTTCCTTTAGATCACTGTAGCCATTGTGAGCACATTGTCCTTTGTGTGCTGCTGCGTGCTACTGCTTTATTAAATTTTGCACCAGATTCCACAAAAACCCACATTATCTTTCCATACAGCAAGATAACTGTATTAGCGTCAAAATCTGTAAAGAAAAGGATTTTAGCGGCAAAATCACAAAAAACGCATTATTGCACAAAATTCCGTAAAAAAAAACTATTTTTAGTGTCAGAAGCGAGATCACTTTATTAGTGCCAACATTTTTAAAGATATTGATCTTAGCACCCAAATCCGTAAAAAAACGGATTCTGGCGCCAAAATCAGAAGCTAGATCACTTTATTAGTGCCAAAATCTGTAAAAATACGGATTCTGGCGCCGAAATCCGTAAAAAATTTATTTATTTGCGTCAAAAGCTAGATCACTTTATTAGCGCCAAAATCTGTAAAGATACGTATTTTAGCCCAAAAAGCCATAAAAAAACGGATTCTGGCACCAAAATCTGTACAAAAAAATGTATTTTTGGCGTCAGAAGCGAGATAATGTTATCAGCGCCAAAATCTGTAAAAAAAAATTATTTAAGTGCCAAAAAACGTAAAAAAAGGATTCTTGTGCCAAAATCCAAACGTATTTTTGGCGTCAGAGGCGAGATAACGTTATTAGTGGCAAAATCTGTAAAAAAAATTATTTTAGTGCCAAAAAACGTAAAATAAACGGATTCTTGCGCCAAAATCCGTAAAAAAACTTATTTTTGGCGTCAGATGCAGGATAACGTTATTAGCGCCAAAATATGTTAAGAAAAGGATTTTAACACCAAAATCCGTAAAAAAAACAGATTCTGGCGCCAAAATCCGTAAAAAACGTATTTTCAGCACCAGTAGCGAGATAACTTTATTAGCGCCAAAATATGTTTAGAAAAGGATTTTAGCACCAAAATTCGTAAAAAAAAAAAACTGATTCTGATGCCAAAATCTGTAAAAAACGGATTTTAAGCGAAAAAATATGAATTGCGCAAAAATCGTTAGCGGCCAAAGCATGATCATTTTATTACAAAAGGTACAAACAAGGACACATCAGACACTTGTATGCAAATTTGATAAGATATAACCTTTATTAACACCCACTATAGGTGGGACTTGGGTCTCCTGGGAGGGTTTTCATTGAAAAATCGCGGCAAAAAACACCACGAAAACGCGGCAAAAAACACGACAAAAGACGTCCGGCGCTTTACATAGACTCCTGTAGTAAATTTTCTGCTCTGTTCTGCCGTTTTTTAGAACATGTTGCAAAATACGACCAGTAAAAAAAACGAGCAGAAAAAAGAAGCTCAGTGTAGACAGCAGGATGTTTTTACATTAGAGTCTATGGGATATAGACGTTTTTCCAGTCGTTTTTCCAGCGTTTTTTGAAAACGAAAAACGCTGAAAAACGGACGTTTTTCTGTGCAGTGTAGACATAGCCTTAGTCCTTCCACAAAGGCTGAGGTCAACATATGTGTGTACGGTTTTTCGAAGGAAGAGAAACCTACTGGACTGTCCAAGATGGCTAGATATAAGTAAAGTCTTACATATGGCACAACTGAAAGACAGTTAATGGAACACAATGGGATATAAGTCATATTAGTTCATTGGCCATAAAAGTTTTTTGAAACATTGGGTGATGTATAAGAACATTGGTGCTGACTAGTGTTGAGCGATTACATTGGCTATCGACATATAGTCGATAGTCGGCCACCATCGATAAGGTTTTCGATAGTCGATAGTCGATCATCTCCGATGACCATTAAAGTCTATGGGAGAGCAACAACACCTTCATTCTTACACCCAAACAGGGCTGGAGAAGCTGGAATTAACAGCCACAACAGTCAAATGGATACCTGCTACATCTTAGGCACAACACTTAGGCTATAAAAGCCACAGAAAAAAAGTCACACACCATTCACTATCCCTGTCTTGTACCACAGCATGACCCTTAAACCTGCATCACCCACAAATAAAAAAGTGCCAGAAGGCAGTATGAAAATGAACCATCATTTTACTTGAACTGGACATTGAATATCCCTGTCCTGGAATGCAGCATGAGCCCCAAACCTGCATGACCCCCACATTTAAAAAGTGCCGGAAAAAGGAGTCTTTCAACCACCATTTTAGTTTCACTGGACATTGACTATACCTGTCCTGGGCCACAGCATGAGCCCCAAACCTGCATGACCCTCACATTTAAAAAAGTGACGGAAAAAGGAGTCTTTCAACCACCATATTAGTTACACTGGACATTGACTATACCAGTCATCGGCCACAGCATGAGCCCCAAACCTGCATAACCCCCACATTTAAAAAGTGCCGGAAAAAGGAGTCTTTCAACCACCATTTTAGTTTCACTGGACATTGACTATACCTGTCCTGGGCCACAGCATGAGCCCCAAACCTGCATGACCCCCACATTTAAAAAGTGCCGGAAAAAGGAGTCTTCAACCACCATTTTAGTTTCACTGGACATTGACTATACCTGTCCTGGGCCACAGCATGAGCCCCAAACCTGCATAACCCCCACATTTAAAAAGTGCCGGAAAAAGGAGTCTTTCAACCACCATTTTAGTTTCACTGGACATTGACTATACCTGTCCTGGGCCACAGCATGAGCCCCAAACCTGCATAACCCCCAGATTTAAAAAGTGCCGGAAAAAGGAGTCTTTCAACCACCATTTTAGTTTCACTGGACATTGACTATACCTGTCCTGGGCCACAGCATGACCCAGGGCCGGAGTTACAGTGGGTGCGGTTAGAGCCCAGGCTGGCGTCCGTCATCTATTAACACGCAGGTTAAAATGCCCTGATGACGCAGCAACGAAAACTGTCGTGCTGAAGCAGAGTGCGGAAGCGGAAGTGTGAGAACTCCAGCCTTCCTCAGTACACAGTCAATACCTGGGTAGCGCTTGCCCCTCCGTATGAGTGTGGACCAATTGAGCTTCACTTGGAAATACTGGTGGTTAACGCTCCTGTTACACCCAGGTGCCCTTTATCTTGGCATTCTTTTTCTCATTTTACTCAACGTGCTGGAAGAAATGGTCTCTGTACTTTGTTCTCTGTCCGTGCTCCATACTCCATGTCCTCTGAATAACCTACATCTGGTCAAGTTTTCCTGTACCTCCCTTGTACAATTCAGAGGATTTTTTTTAACAGCTATTTTGTACATGCAAGTTTTTTAGTACTTTAATTCTAGAAAACACATTTTTAAAATAGGATGGAATCCCACCATGTCTTTGTTTCTCTTTTTTAATAGTTTTAAATGGGTTGTCTCAATAAAGGGATTGATAGCTATGTTAAAGATCTTTCAAAAACAAGTCATTTTGCAATATGTGTCCATTAACAGTGTCCTACCTATTCCTGTTTCTGACAGCACCATCACCCTTGAGCAACTCTTGACCATTGTGAAGAACAAATGTCTGCTAGAAACAACATTATTTAGAATAGGACCTGTAGTATAGCTGCATGTCACAGCAAAATGCCTCCAAAAATTCAAAGCATGACCCTTGAGCCACTTTGGACAATTGTGAAGAACAAATGTCTGTTAGAAACAACATTTTTTTAGAATAGGACCTGTAGTATAGCTGCATGTCACAGCAAAATGCCCCCAAAAATTCAAAGCATGACCCATGAGCCACTTTTGACAATTGTGAAGAACAAATGTCTATTAGAAACAACATTTTTTAGAATAGGACCTGTAGTATTGCTGCATTTCAAAGCAGCATGACCCAAAAAATTATAAAAATTACGTCTCCGCCACTGTTAAAAAATTGTGATTAAGAAATGCCACTTAGAAGCCACATTTCTGTTCCAAAGGACCATGATTATTGCTGTATCTCACAGCAACATTACCCCAAAAAATTATAAATATGACTTCTCAGCCACTGTTCAAAATTATGAGGGAGAAATGCCACTTAGAAGCAACATTTCTGTTCCAAAGGACCATGATTATAGCTTTATCTCACAGCAAAATGACCACAAAAAATTATAAATATGACTTCTCAGCCACTGTTAAAAATTGTGAAGGAGAAATGCCACTTAGAAGCCACATTTCTGTTCCAAAGGACCATGATTATTGCTGTATCTCACAGCAACATGACCCCAAAAAATTATAAATATGACTTCTCAGCTACTGTTAAAAATTGTGAGGCAACATGACCCCAAAACCTATGACAATGTGAAAAATTCTAAAGATGAAGTGAGTAAATGGAATATGGTTTGTCATGAAGCCTTGGTGTCTTTTAGTCTCCTTACAGCAAAACCAGCAAAATGAACTGTTGGGAATTGAGAAAAAAATTGCAGTAAGAAATGATCATTTAAAAATAAGTTTTTCAAGAGGACCATTTCTGTTTAGGAGAGGAATTGAAGTAGACCAGCAACTAATCGGTGACCTCGGGAATTGGGGCCACAACATCATCGGAGATCCATGTCTGATTCATCTTGATGAAAGTTAAACGATCCACATTATCTGTGGAAAGTCGGATGCGTTTGTCTGTAATGACTCCTCCAGCTGTGCTGAAGGCCCGCCAGATATGACGCTGGCTGCTGGGCAGGACAACACCTCTATGGCGGGCGAGCGAGCTCGGGCCATTCGTCCCATTTTGGATCCCCAGAAGTCGATTGGGTCCGGAACCCACCAAAAACATCAGTGTTGAGACCAATAGTCTGCACCATGATCAAGCTGGTCCGTGTGTTGGATTGTGCCCTTTTTGCATGCTTTTGGTGAGGTGAAAAAAAAAGTTTGCCGGGGTTCCCTATTGGGCATCTCCCTTTGCAATGCGTCTGCTGCTGCCGCAAAAAACTTACTTGGCCTCTCGCATCCCCGTTGCGACGTTGTTCTAAACCGGACATTTGAAAAAAGTAAGCAGACGCAACAGATGTCTCCAGTTGATAAACACACGGATCCAATTCCCCTGCATTTTTACTCTATTTCGGTGGGGGTAGGAAAGTGCTGATTTTTGTTTTGTACTGCGGGAAACCCTAACCACTGCCTAATGAAGCCAAAAAATTTGTAAACGTCGGGCCTGTGGTTTTGACGGAGAAAATTTTCCGTGCCCCATCTTGTCCGTCTCCCCTCGTCGCTGTGGGACCTGATGTTTCAAGTGTCCAACGCGTTCCAAACAAAGACACCACAATGCTCATGCTGAAAAAGGGGCATGTCCGCATTAACCATTTTGGTGGCTTCGTAAAAAAACTGGCAAGGAAGGTCAGAGCTCTTTTTCACCTCCCTCCACTTCGGGGGTTTCAACACCAAAAAGCCCCCACTGCTGCTTTCGGGCCATGTGTCCTTCATACTCGTAATCGCATTACGCTGCTGCCAAAATCGCTGGAGCATTGGAGGCTGAATTCCGCGTGTTCCACTCAACAAGGGAACGGTTGACGGGAGGCGAAGCTGACGCGCAACGCGCCGGGGCGGGACAAGCAGGGTACGAATGGGGTAGGAAAAATCGGACCTCACCTTCCTACAGGCACTAAAAACCCGGGTACCTTTAAAATTTCGGACGAAAAGGGTTCTGACTGTCCCGGCAAGGGATTGCTCCAGTCTACCGATTTTAAGGCGCCAGCAGATTTCGCCATTTATCGCACACCCCCTTGCCTGGCCAAGGTTCTTGTCACCCACCGCGCTGGGGCCCATTGGGGGAGAGCCGTCCACAGCCCGACCTGTGTGGGGGCGGTCCCCCAAAGAAAATTTAAAATTTCAACACGGCCGGGTTTCTTTTGGGCACGGGATGCCACCGGGTGCCTTGGGGGAAAAAACCCCCCCTGCCCAAACCCCTGGGGTTTTTTGAAAAGCGTGCCGCCGACCCCCTGAAAAGGCCCCCGACCACCAGAAAAAACCCTGGGGCCCCCCAGCTAAACACCATGAGCTGTCACAGAGATATAGGGGCCCTTTGGCCGTGCTTATGGGTCCTGTATGGGGGGTTTCGGGTTTGGACTTTTTCCGGGCCCAAACAGTGCGGGACAAACATTTGGGAAATTTTAGATGACATGTGACCGGCCAGGGCAGGGACGGCTTTTTTTTGCAAAAAAATGCCTGCTCAGCTTTTTTTGGAATGGGGCGGGGCCCCAAGGGGCCCATGGGGCCCGGGAAAACCCCCATCTGTGTCCCACCAGACGGAAAAGGGAAACCATTTGAAAAGGCCAAAACCCCCGGGGAAAATGGCCGAAAAATTCGGGGGTTTTGGCTTTGGGATTTTTGGGGGTTGAAGTGTTTCTTTTTTTGCCCCAAAACCCTTTGGTAAAAACAGAAGCGGCGCAAGACTGGCCGTGTATGGCATGAAGATCGTAAAAACTGGTGGAGGAAAGGAAAGGGTTTTTAAAGAGGGGGGTTTTGGGTCGGTTTTTTGGTGGGACTCGGGGCGACGGGGGGGGTTAATTCCCTAAATAAAGACTCTAAAGAGACAGGGGGCGTGGGGAAAAACGTTTGGTGGTGGGGGGAGGAGGGGGAAAACGGAGGGTGTGACAGTGGTTGGGGGCCCCCGGGCATCGGTGGGGCCCTTTTTTGGGGCCAAGGTTCCCTCCATTTTAAAATTTCATGAAATTCGCTGCTTTTTGACAAAATTTTTGGTGGGGGGGTTTTAAACCCACCTAAGTTTCTTTTTGCCTCTACTGATGCGTTTAGGGAAAAAAGGGGGCATATGCATCCTGGGGGAATAAAGGCTTGCTAAAAAAAGGCCCCCGGGGTTTGATGGCCTGGCCCTTTTTCGACGGCTATAAGCGGGAGGTGTTTTCCGCTGATCGGGTTGGGCGGAATCATCTCAGCACTTTGCGACGCCCCTCCCTTTTGAGGCGGGCCTGTATGACACTACCCCATCTTTTTCTCCTCATCCAGGGATGAAGCGCTTGCAAGAAAATTCTGCTGAAAAAGACCACTTTGGATCCCAATGTCGTCTCATCATCATCAACACAGGTACTTCATCGTCCTGACATTCTGCATCCAGGACTGGGACTACAAGCAAGAGGCACTGCAAGGCATTTCGCCACCTGGGATTTTTGCAGAGACCAGTTTCCTTTCTCCTCCTCCTGTTTTGCTCATAAACTGGGGGGTCGAGCAGCAAAAATCACCTCCTCGCCTCTTGATCTTTGGAAAATCCTTTTTGACCCCAACCCGCATCTTTGTATCAAAAAGGAGGGGCTTCAGAAATATTTCCATAGTGGGGGTGACACAGTTCACATTTTGGGCTGCCCTTTTCCCTTCATGTTGCAAAAGGATGCGAATGATGATGACAACATTTTTTGGCCCTGGATGGGAGGGGAGAGGTAAGATGGGATGCAGGTTGATTAACCACTTAAGAACAGATTTGGAAGCTGTTCGTTACTGAATTTCAGGGGACTGACCCAGCGATGAAGGCCCGACGGTTTTGCAACCCGGGCAATCCGCTGGGTTGCGTGTTGTCGCCACCCCTGGGAAACACCTTTCTCGTCCTCTACCTCCAGTCCCCACACCCACTTTGTCGCTTACCACCCCGCATTTTTTCTCCCCTGTTCAGAAAGAAAAAAATTTAAGAAAGATGGAAGATTTTTTGACATCTTTATTAAAAGACGGCAAATCACAGCTATTCTTGTCCCCTAATTTCCTAAGCCCCCCTTGGGTTAGAAAAATAAATGTTTCTGCGAATACTTGTGAAAACGGTCTGGGGGAAGAACCATAAGACAAAATAAAAAGGTTCTTTCCCTTCATCCCGGGATTTACAAAGGCCCGGTAGGCTAGGAATTGATAGTTTTCAACAAATATCATAAAAGTGCCTATCTCCCGCCAAAGAGTTTCATCAACCAATAAAACTTTCAGAATTACACGGATGAGAAATTGCGATTTTTGCAGAAATGACAAACGAAACGTTCTAACAATTTTAAAAACAAAAATTCGTACAACGTGGCTTTTAAAAAAAACTGGGGCCCCACCCTGCAATACAGCTATTTAAAAGTTATAAGGGATTACAAATGGTGGTTTTTTGCACCAATGAAATACACAAACGTAAATAAAAAGTTCGTATTCAAATTTAATAAAAGGGGCTCTTTGAAAAAAACTTTCCGTACCAAAAAAAAAAAAAAAACCCCATTTGAAATGTATACGGATAATAGGTGGTTTTTTTGAACCTATGAAAAAAACTTGCTGTGACTAAAAAATTTTCTGTATCCAAATTGAAAGTACAAATGGGTTTGGAAACAAAACTGGGGCTGCGCCCAAAGTGAAAAACAGTAATTAAATTTTTTACTAAAAAATGGGGTTTTTTTTCCCCTATAAAAAAAAACCCCCAAATACTGAAATTTCGTATGCTAATTAGTACAAGATGGGCTTTCAATAAAAAGGCCCCTGCACCAAAGTAAAAAAAAACCAAATTTAAAAATTTAAAGGATAATAAAAGGTGGTTTTGCACCATGAAAACACCTGCGGTACTAAAAAGTTCGTGTCCTATTGAAGTAAAAAGTGGGTCTTTGAAAAAAAAGGGGGCTACAAAAGTGAAAAAAAAACTAATTAAATCGTTACGATAAAAAAGGGTTGGGTTTTGCAAATAAAATACACCGCGGGGTTTAAAAAAAAAATTCAACCCAATATAAGTAAAAGCTCCCAAAAAAAGGTACTATTTCACCAAAAACGGCCCCAAAAATTTGGGATAAAAAGCCATTTAAAATGCAGGTTTAAAGCAGTCGGACTGCACAATAAACACCCTCCTTAAAAAAGCCTCCCACCCCGTCTGTCGGGTTTTCGCCCGCACCTTCCTCCCCCCCCCCCCCCCCCCCCCCCCCCCCCCCCCCCCCCGTGGCTGTACAGCGCAGAGCTTCTTTCAAAGTGTCAGTCTAACAAACAAAAAACTAAAATTTTTTCTAATCACCTATGTTTTTTTTTTCCCAAAAAGCTAAAAGCATAGTTTTTCTTTTTGAAAAAAGAGAACGTGCCCGCTGAGCGTTTGAGGAAAAAGCAAACACACATCCTGCTTTTATGAGACACACTAACACACTGAGCTGAAAGGAAGGGCGTTTCTATGTAAACGGGGCAGTGATTTTTCCCAGCCTCACAACATACACATCACGCAGCGTCCACACCCAGACCCCTTCTCTATTCTCTAACTGATTTGTGGCGCCAAAAACAAA
>JAODAL010026685.1:0-56292 GCA_025379985.1 Phyllomedusa bahiana | reverse complement strand
GCGATTAGCTGAATGCCGAGTCAGCTGACAGCGTCAGGGCACTGCCGGCGATCTCTTCACCGGTATGTGACTCCTCAGGGAGCGCATTCAGATGAAGATACCACTGCGGAGCAGAGAGTGAGCGCTCCCTGCTCTGCAGGCTTGCAGCTGTCCGGAGTATCATCATGCTGCCTGATGACATCACGCCCCCTGTGCTGGCAGGAAGACGGAGCACCTGGGAGTCGGAGCAGCGAGGGAGAGAGGTAGGCCTATACCTGCCTATGGGGGACATATACCTGCCTCTACCTGCCTGTGGGGGAAATATCCCTGCCTATGGGGGGCATATACCTGCCTATAATAGCCTATACCTGCCTATGGGAGGGACATATACCTGCCTTTACCTGCCTATGGGGGGCATATACCTGCCTATGGGGGGCATATACCTGCCTCTATCTTCCTATGGGGGGCATATACCTTCCTCTACCTGCCTAAGGGGAGCATACAGCTGCCTCTACCTGCCTTTGGGGGGCATATACCTGCCTATGGGGGGACATATACCTGCCTTTGGGGGGCATATACCTGCCTATGGGGGACATATACCTGCCTATGTGGGCATATACCTGCCTCTCCCTGCTTATGGTGGATATATACCTGACTCTACCTGCCTATGGGGTTATTAAACTACTTATACCTGCGTATGGGGGACAGTCAAGGCTATCTTATGAATTGGGCACACTTAGGCAGTTGCCTGGGGGCTCCACAAGCCTAGGGGCCCCAGGTGGTAAATGTATGCCCCAGAAATCCAGAGAACATGCTCTGGATCTCTGGGTTGGGGCTGCGTATTTAAGTTATTGTGTTGTTAGGATGTACAAACAATTAATAACCGTGATGGATCAGGAGGTCATTGTCTACCTGCTTTGCTATTTAGTCATGTAGACTGAAGGCAGCCTACAAGATGTAAGCGGGGTGTTCCGTAGTCGGTCGCGGGATGATCTAGGTGTGCTTGGGGGTGATTAAAAGCCTGGTTTCATATGGTGGCATGTGTGCCATGCAGAGAGGCCTGGACTCATGGTTCTGGATTTGAACAGGGCCCACTGCACTGTTATGCCCGGGGGCCCATTATGCTGTAAAGACTGCTTTGGGGACATTAAACTGCCTATACATGTCTATGGGGGACATTAAACTGCCTATAGCTGCCTATGGGGGACATTAAACTGCCTCTACCTGCCTATAGGGGACATATACCTGCCTATGGGGGGCATTAAACTGCCTCTACCTGCCTATAGGGGACATATACCTGCCTATGTAATTTTCTTGGTATCCATTTTTATTTTTGAAATTTACCAGTAGCCGCTGCATTTTCCATCCCTAGGCTTATACTTGAGTCAATAAGTTTTCCCAGTTTTTTGGTGGCAAAAGTAGGTGCCTCGGCTTATTTTCATGAATATTCATTATTTTTAACTTTTTTATTGTATTGTTTTTATTTGTAAAATTAAAAAAGGGGGTAATTTTAACTTTAATATTTTTAACACTTTTAAAACTTTTTTTTTACTTTAAGGGTATGTTCACTACTATGTATGTATACTATGCGCCGCAATACGCTGTGTGTTTTGGAACCACTCGCTGATCAGCGCATAATTCCAGAGCACGGGGGTGCAGGCCCCATAGACATGCATTGGCAGCGGCGCGTATTGGGCTATGCTGTTGCAGGTGGCTGGCCAAGGTCTCTAGACCTCTGAATATGGTCCCTCCTATCGTAGCGAGAAGTGAGTCCCTCAGAGTCCTGTCTGGATGTCGCCTCTTTCGTTGTCTGTAATCTCTCCAGAAATCTCTCCGCTTCTTCCGGGGTGTGACACAGTTCTGGTTTTCCATGTTCTGGGAATAGTTTCAGCACTGCCGGGAACCGTATTTGCTTTTTAACCAAGGAAGAGCAAATGTCCTTAAATAGGCGCCTCTTTCTCACTACTTCTGCGAATAGTCCACAAATAACAAAACCCTGCTGCCCTCCACTTGAGCCTGGCTGTTGTTCCTCCTGGACGCTTGCAGCAGTTGTGTTTTTTCTGCAAAATCTAGATGCTTGACAGTGCCTGGTCTTGGTCTTGTACGATGTAGTGGTCTTAGGTGGACCAATGCTATGTGCTCTCACCACCTTTAACTTCTTACAGGAGTTGTCTCAGTACAAGCTTTCAGCCCACTTCAATGCTTCTGGCAGCAAAGCATTTTTGAATTGAGGGGCGTGCTTCTTGTCTGTCTCTTCTCCTCCCTCTTCCCCCCTCCCCTCAGCACACAGAAAGCTCTCCTCCATAATTCTATACAGCAGGAGGGAGGGGTTTGCTGCCAGAGTTAACCCTGTGTGTGCCTGCCTAGGTCTGCTGCAGGTCCTGGATTTAGCTGTTTTTGTTAGCTCCACGGAGACAGCAGAGAGAGGTCTAATCTATGAGTGTGGAGCCAGAGGTCTGTGAAGCTGTGTATGCTAATAGCAGAGCAGAGGGGATGTAGGTGTTCCTTTACCCCCTGCTTAGCTTACATATCTCCACATCTCCAGCAACAAACAAATCCTGTCAGAACAGACACAGGGCAGCTATGAAGTGTTACTATATTCAGTATGTGTCACTAATACAGCAGAGCATGAAGCGTTCACATGCTACCCTGATCTGTTCTATTAGTATAGTCACAGCTCCACAGACACATCATGATTATAGTAAACAACTTTTATTGCTGTCACATTTTCTGACTACAGATTTAGCCTCTGCTTTCCTCAATCTGTGTAGAGAGCAGGAGGAAGCAGGCCCCACAGGGTTAAACCAGGCAGCACAGACACAGAAGCCAGAAACCCTCCCCCTCCCTCCACTACAGAAGCATTCTGTGCAGGAGGGGCTCTGTGCTCTGACCTGTATTCTGAAGGGGATGAGTCACCAGACCTGACAGCCAGTGAGATAAAGATCAACAGGTCAGCTGCTATAGGGATTTGAGAAGCTGATGTACTACTACTAACAGGGATAACTCAAAATCAGTAGCACATTTGTAATGAACATATATTGCAAAGCTGCTTGTTTTTTAAAGATCTTTTAATTAAAACCCAATCATTGTAGCGAGAAAACCCCTTTAACGACCGCCCACCGTCTGTTGATATCGGGCCTTTCAGGTTGCTCGTCTGCAGCGACGTCTGTTGGCGTCGCTGCAGACATCAGAGTTTGTGGCTCCAAGCGCCGCAGCAGCGATGAGATCGGGGCTGTACTACACAGCCCTGATCCCAGTGCAGCTCCTGAGAGCATCGGGGAGTGGGGGAAATCTCCGCTCCTCAGTGGTTTAACCCTTTGATTGCCGTGGATCGTCACCGCAGTGCAATCACAGGGTTTCCCTGCTCTGTCGGGTGATCGGAACACCCGGTGACCTGACAGAGCCTGGGGAACAGCTGCACGGTCAGCCCTGGGGGCCTAGAGTAGCCCCAGGGCTGTCTGTGTAACAATCCAGTGACCAGGGCAGACTGTGTGCTGATTATAATGTATTAACATATATGAATATGCTAATACATTACTAAGTGTAAAAAAAAATGTAAAACAGTTCTCCCTTCAGGGGATTTAAAAAAAAAAAAAAAAAAGTAAAAAAACCCAGAAAAAGTGTAAAAAAAATAAAATAAAAAAATAAATAATAAAATAAAAATAAATATTTAGTAAAAAATAATTGTGCATATATTACACACACAAAAAACAGTGAAGCAGTCACTGTGGCTTCCAGTGCTGCTGTGATCCCTGGTGCCAGTAGTTCTGCCACCTTAGCAGCCATAATGCTGCAGGGGGTCTCTTTCTCCTGTCCAGATACATTAGCTACCTGCTGTAATATGTGGCCGCTCCGTGTAGAACAGGGTTGATCGGGTCTCCCTGTGTTGGGGAATAAAGTGTTTTGCTGCGCCCCTGCGGCTCTTAAACGGCTCATTCCAAGCACCGGAGCGAGTCAGCAGCTACAGACACTTAGAAGTGCCGATGCCGGGCTTTGCTCTCTGCGGAGGAGCAGTTTGAGAGGAACGGGGCTGGAGCTCCTCACCTAAACCCCCGATCTTTAAAAATTGGGGACAGTTTTTTTACAAAAAAAACAGTGCCTTTATAGTGGTAGACCCCCTTTTTCCCACGGGTTCTGAAAGACTTTTATATTACCACAATCAGGGGACCTTTTTTAGGGGTTGACCCCCGGGTGTACACGGTCTGCGGGAGGTTTTTACCCCCCAATACGTGACCATTTTTGGTGGTGCCCACCAGTGTACACAGGCTCTGAAAGGGACTGTTTTTTACCTCTTACAGGGGCCTTTTAGTGGTGGGTAACCAGGGTCCCACAGGCCTGCAGACTGTTTTTATTCCCTCCTTAAAAAGGGGAACCTTTTGGGGTTTAGAAAAAGGGTTTTCCTGGGCTCCCCCAAAATGAAATTTTACCCCCTTTTTCCGGGGACCTTTTGGGGGAGAAAACCGGTTTGAAAGGATCTGCGGGGACGGGTTAATTTTTTTTCCAAAAGGGTAACTTTTAGTGGAAAATTTTTCCGGGGTTATGGGGCTCAAAGAGGGATTCCCCTTTTTACGTGCCATTGGGGGGTTGGCCCCCAGGGGGTTAAAGGGGCCCTTGGAGCTGTTTTTAAATTAAATACAGTGCCCTTTTATAGTGGTTTGTTTCCCAGTGGTTACCGGATCGGCGGACTGTAAATTATTTTCTGTCGGGAGTAAAAAGGTTTTTTTAAATTTAAATCTCCCAGGGGTACTTCTTTGGGTGGCCCCGCTGGTAAGGGGGGGGAGCTGTGATCACAGGTTGGTTTAAAATCATCTGGGGGAAAAATTGCCCCCGGGGGGGGGTATTTTTTTTGGGGGAAATTTGGTTTCGGGTTTCAAAATTTTAAAAGGTAACCCCAAAAATTTTTTTAATACATTAACTAATTTCCTAAATTATAAATTTATGGGCCCCGGTTTTTGGGCCTTTTAATTTCAAAAACGGGGGATTGTTTGGTTTAAAAAAAATTTCCCTCAAAAATTTTTATTTATGGGTCAATTTTGGGAAAATCTAAAGGGGGGGGAGGGGGCCCCCCGGGTTCCGGGTTTCTACCCTGGGGTTTAAATTTTTTGGGGGTTCTTTAATTGGAACCATTTATTTAAAAAACTTAAACCTTGGAACGAAATTTTTTCCCCTATTGTGTGTCCGGCCCCTTTGGGCCCGTCCGAAATTTTTGGCTAAGTTTAATTTTTAAAAAATTTTCTTTTGGTATTAAAAAGAAAAGAGAAAAAAGAGCAAAAAAAGGGAAGCAAAAGGGGGGGCCCCTTCGGGCCCTTGGAAGCGGGCTTTTTATTTTCAAAAAATTAAAAATTTTTTTCTTTATTTTTTCCTTTCGAATGTTTTTTTTGGGGCGCACTTTTTAAAAAACATTTTCCCCCCGGGGCCCGAGGGGAAAAGGGCGAACCTTTTTCGCTAAACAAAAAATGCTTAAAACCCTTGAGATTCCCAAAAATTTAAATACAATTTTTGGGGGATATTTGGTTTTTTGTGGTTTTGAAAATCTGGGTTTGGGGGTTCCCTTTTTTTTCCCAGGGGGACGCTTTTTACCAATGCGGGCTTGGCCCTTTTGGACTGCCCTCGAAAAGATGCGATTTTCCCTTTTGGGTCCCAGCAGGGGGTAAGATACATGGGGGGGCGCTGGGGAATGAAAGAAGGGGGTTTTTTTTCTTTCGGGGAATTTTAAAAAATTTTTTTCTTGAAAATTTTTTTTGTTTTAATTTTTAATTTTTTTAAGCGAAAATAAGGGGGGTTAAAAGGGGGTTTTTAAAACAAATAGTTTTTTTTCTTTAAAATTATTAAAAACATTGGGGGGTTTAAAAACCTTTCATATAAAAGGGGGGTTGCATTTTTTTCAAATACCTTCAGGGGGGTTAAAATTGTTTGGTTTTTAAAAAAATGGGGGAATTAAATTTTGTTAAACCCTTTCTTGTTTCATAAAATAAAGAAAAAAATAATTTTTCCGGGGGGTGGGGATTTTAACCCCGATTTTTTCCTTTATGGAGAAATGTAAATTTTCCTTTTTTTAATAAAATAAAATTTTTTTTAAAAACTTTTTCAAATTTGGGTTGAAAACCCCCTTTTTCCCCAAAAAACTTTTAAAAAACAAAAAGGGTTTAAACCCTTACGCCCCCTTTAAATTTTTCCAAAATTTTTTTTGAAAAACAGCTTCTTTAGGAATAGTAAATGTGTCTTATTGATGACTTTTTAAAAATTTTGGGAGGTCCTTGGTGGTGAGGGGGGGGGTTTCTGGGGTTTTTTCCCCTTTTCCACCTTGACAGAAAACGGGATGTGGGGTCCATCGGGGTAACCTCCAAATTTGAATTTCTTTCAGGTTATAGGGGGGGGGGTTATTTCCCTGGGAATTTTAAAAGAAAAAATTTTCATCAGAAAAATTTTCATTTGCTTTACCCTTTTTCCCCGGGAACCCACCCCTTTTTTTTTCCTTTTTTTTTTGTATCCCCTTTTTTCTTGTATTTTTAAGAGGGAAAGGCCCCAAAATTTCCCTTCCCGATCAGTTTTTTTAAATTTTAAAAAGAATTTCTTTTAAAAAAGTTTCTGTTGAAGGAAAATTTTTTAAAGCAAAAGGGGAAAGTCTTTATAAAATTTGGGCAAAAAACCGGCTCTTCTTTTAAAAGTTTGATTTCTTTCTTTTTTTTCAAGTTCGGGGGTAAAAGAGTATTTGGCAAACTTTTAACCCGGATTTCCCTTTTTCCCCCTTTTTTTTTCCCTAATTTGTTTCCATCCCCGCACTTTCCCCTTTCTGAAAACAGCTTTCTAACTGCTGTCTTTGCAGTTGCTTTGGAAATTGGGCCATGTTTCGGGGAAACCCGAAAGGTTCCATACGACAAAAACTTTATTACATTTTTCCTCCCCTGGGGGGGGCACATAAAAATTTTATCTTCATTTCAATGAAATTTGCCAGAATGGACACAATAGGCCCCGGGGCCCTGTAATTCTGAGGAACTTTGGGACCCCCTGGTTCATGGAAGGAAAAAAATCAAAACATTAAAAGTGAGTCGGGAAAAAACGTAGGATGACAGGGAATTTTCGGGAAAAATTGTTCGATGGTACAAAGAAACCCACAATTAAGCACCGCCGGGTCAAAAGCAAAAGCCCCTGCTTTTTTGGGAATGCCTTTTTTGGCCCAAAAGGGCCCGGGGTTCTTCGGGGCAGGTGGGAAACTTTTTTCTGGGGGGCGTACTGGATTTCCTTCACCCCTTGCCTCACAGGGCTGGGGAGGGGGCTTTTTGGGACATTTTGGGGGAAAGGGTTTTTAGGAAAACAAAATCAACTCACTATTTCCCAACAAAAAAAGGGGGTTTTGGTTTCCTGTTTATTTTTTTCATCTTCCCGGGTTTTTTAAAAGGTTATGGGGCTTAAAATGTGCTGATGCGGTTTCCTTAAAACCATGGACTTAAATATTTTTCTTTGGTCTCAGCAATTTTTGGGCTTACCGGGTGATCCCAAAAAAGTTTTGCTCCCTTTAAAAAATCAGCCAGTAGTCATACGAAACCCCCAAAAAAGCATACCTGGGCCCTTTTCAGCCATTGGACATGTTTCAGTGAGTGCCTTTTATCAAACCCCCTCCATGGTAGTCCCCCAACATTTTCCACCCCCGTTTTTTCCCTTTTCATTTTTTAAGTCCCAAAGAATAATCTAAAAAATAAACTTAAAAATCTGCATTAGTTTTGGGAGCTCCCTTTTAACTAATTTTTTTCCCAACTTTCCCATTTTAAAAATTTTAAAAAACTTTTAAAAATAATGAAAAAAAGTTTAAAAAAAAATTTACTTCAAGCATTTTTTTTGGGGCCCCCCCCAAACCCTTTTGCCCCCTTTTTTGGACCCCGCTTTCAATTAATGTAGCGGGGTTTTAAAAAACTTTACCTGTAATTTTATTGTTGGGGACAGACAGGGCGGGAATTACCCACACATATTTTTATTTCCTTTGACTTTGTTCTTAGTTTAAAACTAGTACTCTGACCTTGGAAAAAACCCCCTTAGCCCGTATGCCCAACCATTTAAAAAGGTTAAGCTTTGAAACAATGGCTTGCCAAACCCCCTTCCCAGAAGTCTTCCCCTTTATCTTTTTTTTTTGAAGAATCTCTGAAATTAAATCCAGAGATGCACCTAAGCAAGGTCCCTGTCTAGGACTAATGGACACAGCCTATGGATATAGCATTTTAAGTAGAGCGGGTTTCCCCCTGGTTTAATCACACAGGGTTCCCAAAAAATTTTGTCGGGGTGAAAAACTGGGGGGATCTTTATCAAAAGTTGATGTTCTCCCCCGGGCCCCAAAAAATTCACGGGAAAGGGGGTTTAAACGGGGAGACGGGTTGGTTGGCAAGGTTTTTTTAAATTTACTTTGGCTTTTTTTGTTTTTTCCCCTTTAGGGTTTTTAAAGGGGGGGATTTTTAATTTTCTGCAATGGGAAAGGGGAAAATTTTTTTTTTTTGGGGAATCAAATTTTTTAAAAATTTTTCTATTCTGAAACATGGTTAATTTGGGGGGGACAGCCTGGGGGCGGGGGTTGGGGGCATTGGGTTTTCCAAGGGGTTGGCTTTTTAAAAATTTGCTGACAATCCCAAGTTGGGGGGGGGGTTTTTAGCCCCCCCTTCACCCCCAATCATTAATGGCCCGGCGAAATTTTTAAACCGGACGGAAAAGGACCCTTCCCTTTTACAAAATATTTTTCGGGGTTGCGTAATTTCCCAATCAGACCTTAGAATCACCAATTTTCTGTTTTATAGGGGTTTGTTTTTAAAGGGGGGGGGGAAATTATTTTTTTAAGGGGCCTGGGCCTTTCGGTGGAAAACCCTTTTTTTAAATTATTTATGTTTTTAATTGGGGGGATTTAAAAATTTATATTTTTTTATTGGGGTTAAAATTTTGGGGGCAAAATTTTCCCAATTTTTAAGGGGGAAAACCCGGGGGGTTTTGTTTCCCAAAATTTTATTTTTTTATTTTTTTAACTTTGCCAAAAGGAATTTTTTGTTTGTTACCAGAAAAGCCATGTCCCTGCTTTTACTTTTAGGGGGGTGTTTACTAAGTGTGACCCCCCCCCTTTTTCTGGGTGGTTTTAATGGCCCTTTTCTTGCCAGGGGGGCCCACACGTCAGTGGGAAATTTTCATTTTAAACCAAAAGGGAATGAGGGGGTGCTGTGAACACACTTTTTGACACCCTTTTTCCACCCAACCCCTACCGTAAAAACCCCCCCCCCCCCCCCGGGGGGAAAATTAACCCTTTAAAACCAAAAAGAAAATTCCACCTCCCCTTAAAGGAATTTTTTAATGGAAAAGGAAGCCCCACTGCAATCAGTTTTACCTCGCTTGAATTTTTAATTTTAGGTTTTTTTAAAAGTAATTTTTTATTTATATATAATTTTATATATATTTTATATATCAAATTTAAAAAACAAAAAAAAAAAAAAAAAAAAATAAAAAAAAAAAATTTAAAAAAAAAAAAAAAAGAAAAAATGTCTTACAGCCTATTTAAAAGGGTTGGTAATCACCAATAGGAAATTTTAAAAACATTTATTTATTTTTTTAACTAGGGTCAATAAGCATATACCCTCGGGGAAAAATTTGGTTTATAATAAAATTTTTTTTTTTAAACAACAGAAAAAACACAAATTAATTGAAAATTTTCCCCTGGGGTTTGTGAATTACATTTTGATTTCAAAAAAACAAATTTTTTGCATTTTATCAACACCAAAAAACATAATATGAGTTCCTCCGGGTTTTTACATAGGTTTCCCCTATTTTTTAAATTGGGGGGTTTTTATGGTTTGAAAACCATCCCCTTAAAAAAAAGTTTCAAACTTATTTCACCGAAAAAAAGTATACAATTTTTTCCTAATATTTGGGTATCCCCGATTTTTAAAGAACTTCGAAAATGAAAATAATTCTTCCAAATCCCAATTATTAAAGCAAATAAGCCCAACTTTAATGCTTTTAAATTAATTAGATGTGAGGGAAAGGTAGGGATGTTACCTTTGTTTTCAGAAAAAAAAGTAAGGAAAAACAGAAATTCTCTCCCAAATTTTTTAAAAACACTGTTTTTTGGTTTTGGGGAAAAAACCCGCATTTTTTGACGGAAAAGACAAAAAGGGGAAAAGGGCTTTTCCCCAAATGTGGCTCCTAATTTTTTTTTAAAAAAGAATGTTTAAAATTTTTTGGGGTTTTGGGTATTATCTTAAAACCGGGGGGGTTTCCCTTTCCAAATTTCTAATTTGGGGTCAGTAAATTGTCCCCCCTGAAAAGGGAAAATAATAACAAAAAAAACCAAAAATATTTCTAAAAAAAAGGTTTTGTTTTTTACAATTTTTAAAATTTTTTTTAGTCATTTTCACTTTTTTCAACGGGGAAAATTACAATTTTTCCCCCAACGCCTGGAAAGGGGCTAAGAAGCTTTTAGGTTGAGGCCCCTTCCCCCACAACCCTTTTTTTTTGGTTAAAAAAAAAAAAATTTCCCTAGGGGTTTTTTTCCCGGGGGCACCCCCTTTATAGGACTAAAAATAAATTTAAGGGGGGGTTTTTTTTCCTTTGGTTTTTGGGGTTTATTTCTAAATTAGGTTTGGAGAAAAAGGGAAACTTCCAGGGGGAATGGGGCAAAACCCTTGGGATTCCTTGGGATTTTCCTTTTAAAATCAGAATAAAAGGTTCTTTTTTGGGTTTGCGTCCTTTAGACCCCTTTCCAGAACAAAAAACCCCCAAATTTTTAATCCAATATGTCAAAAAGTTTTTCATCTGACGGGAGTAGAAAATTTTGGCAGGTGTTTCAGGAAAAATTTGCTTGTTTGCCTTTAAAAGTGAAAAACCTTCCTTCAAACCAGGAAAAAATTTTTTTTAAACTTTAAGGTTTTTAAAAATTCCACTGGTTTGCATTTTTTCCGGCCCCTCATGCCCTTTTTGCAAATTTTTCCCTCTGAACCCAAAAACTTTGTGTTTTTCCCTCTGCAGCCCGCAGCCCTCTGGGAAACAAATTTTTTTGGGGTTGGCGGTTTCCTGCCTTGGGGGCTGAAACCCATTTTTTCCAATGTTCGGGGGGCCAAAGCACAAACGGGTTTAAAGGCCCCTTGGGTTTTACTTTTGTTTTTTTTTTGGGGGCTTGATTCACCCTGGGTTTTAAATTTTAGGGGGCCTTTATCCAGGGGCCCCCATTTTGGTGTTGGGGGCCAAATTTTAAAAGAGAAAGGGCCCCAAGGCAAAAAATTTTTGGGAAAAAATTGAAAAAAAGGTGTTTTTGGGATTTAAAAATAAGGGGGAAACTGTGTTTCTGTTTAAAACACTTTCTTGGGGGGGAAAAAAAATTTTTTCCACATATCTTTTTTTTTAGCCATCCTTTTATATTTTTCCACCCCCCGGAGGAATTAGATTTTGAAAAAAAATTCCCCTTGGGTTTCTATTTCCCTTCAAATATTTTTAAGGATTTTTTGAAAAATTTTTTGGGAGGAGATTAAATTAGGTTTTTTAAATTTTCCCCCCCAACTTTTTGGTTTTTTGGGAACCATTAAAACAAATTTAAAAAAGGGGGGAAAACAAAAACTATTAGGGCCCCCCTAATTTGTTTTCACGGGGAACTTAATTTTTTTTTAAGCAAAAAAATCGTTCCCTTTAAAAAGCACCGTAACCCTTTTGGCAAAAACGCGGCTTCAAAAAATTTTTTTCCCCAAAAAATGTTTTTGGGGGGCTTAAAATTTTTGTAACCCCCCTCCTTCTTTCTCCCCATTGCACAGGCCCCCCGGGGGGGAATTTCCCCTCTTTTGGATTTTTGCGCCCCCATAAACTATCACACAGAAACTTCAAAACAAAAACTTTTTTAATTAAAAAAGTTAGTTTTTAAACCAAGGGAAAAAAAGCACAAAAAAGGGGTTTTTGGGGACAAAATTTTTAATGGACGGGCCCAAGAAAGATCATGAAAACAAGCGGGGTTCAGGTTTTTAAAAAAAAGGGGGGGGGAAACAAAATTAGGGTAAAAATTAAGGGGTTAACCCCCCCTTACATTTTTTTAAAAAAGTTAATGGGGTTCACAAATTTACAAAGTTTTAAAATTTGAAAGCCTTTTGGAAACATTTTAAAATACGGGAAAAAATTTTTGACAAACCAAAAAAAAAAACCCCCTTTTAATTTTTTTGGAGCCTTCTAATTTCTTTTTTTAACCCCAAGGCCTCTTTCTTTCACGGGCCGAAAATTTAAAAAAACCCGGGAGGAAAAAGAGAGGGAGCAAGTTTTTGAAATATCCAGGGGGCCCGGTTATTTGCATCCCCCTTTTTTCACCAAGGGTTTGAAAAACCCTTGGGCCCTGATAGGGGGTTTAGAGGGATTTTTCCGGGGGGACCCCCAAAAAATGTCGGATTTTTAAGTTATTTATATTTTTCCAAATCCCAGAAGGGTACACTTTGGGGTTTCCCCTTTTTGCTGGCTACCGCGGGAGGGGGCAATGATGGTCACAGGTTGAGATTCAAAATCCTTGGGAGAAAACCCCCCCCAGGTCTTTATTTTTTTTGAAAATTTTGTTCATGATATAAAAGGGGTTTTAAAGGACAAGCCCACCCTAACCTATTGTTTACGTAACTAACTAAATATTTGAATATGGGCATAAATAAAAATTGGTACACATTAATATTCATACTTTTTAAATTGGGCGTGTCCAAGTTTAAAAATTTAAACTTAAAACCCAAAATACATAAATCCTTTTATGTGCAAACTAAAGAAAAACATTTCATTTTTTTGGTATTGCCCCCCAACCGTTTTAAAGGATATTCTGGGCTCAGCTTCCAATTATAATTGGACATCAAAATTGGAAAATCTGCATTTTTTTCAAAACATTAAATGAGAAAAAGAATTTTTTCCCACTAGTTTTGTGCCCGGGCCCAACCTTGGCAGCTCCAAAGCAATTTTTGGCTAAGTTTCAGTATGAAAATATCCTAGGTTTCCCTCAAAAGGGAAAGAGACAAAGAGAAAAAAAAGGGAAGCCCAAAAGGGAGTCAGGTTCGGGCCCCTAGACAGCAGGGTAATTTACTCTAACACTCCCATAAAAGTGACCATTATTTTTAATTCCCATTATACAAATTTCTTAAACTTTATTTACACATAAAATTCCCAAATTTTAGTTTTAACCCCCCACCCCCCACAAAAACCCAAAAATTTATTTTCCCCCCATTCATTACCATTATTGGTAAAACCCATTTATCCCCTGGTTTTAAACTGTATTTTTATTTACCCTTTTAATGACCAATAAATTAAAAAATCCCATTCACACCCCCCCAAATTTTCCCCTTTTTCCTTTACCCCAATTAAAACCCCCCCCCAAAACCAAAAACCCAAAACCCCTTAAATTTCCCCCAATTCCCATTAAAACCGTGGGCCAATGGGGTAATAGCAATGAAACCCCCAGGCTCTCAGAGGGAAATCCCCCTCCCCCAATCCTACAGGGGACCATTAGGGTTTAAGATAGAAATGTCCCACCGGTCTGCAGACGGGTATAATTACCCCCAAAATATTGGGGTAACCCTCAGAGGCAAAAAATTTCCAAGCTCCTTGGCCCCTTTTAGGGGCAAAAAGTGAAAAGGGGCCCCCCGTTACTGTGCACCATTGACAATACGGGGTGTTTCCCCCTTATTTTTTTGGGATTTAAGGGGGTTTTTTGGGCCCCTCAGGTTTGGCAGGCCTGGTAGCAAATGCTACCTTTTCCCCCTGACTCCCCCTTAAACCAAATTAAACCATTTTAAAACCAAGTTTTAAAAAACCATATAATTAATTAAAATTTTTCACCCCTTTTTTCCTTTTTTTCCCCCCACCCTGGCCCCCCTGAATTTTCCTCCCCCCCCCCAAATTTTTCCCCCCCTAAAATTTGCCCCCAAAAAAGTTTTAAGAATCCCTCCCCCCTTTCCCCCCACCCCCCACCCCCCCCCCCTTCATTTGCCCCTACCCACCCCCCCCTGTACAAACCCTTCCCCCCCGGGGGGGAATGACCCTAGTGCAGACCATAGCTTAGAGGCATAGCCTCCTAGCGAGTGGGGTGAAAAAAAGAGGACAAGCCCCCTGGAAGTTGTGCTACGGCCTGTACACCTCAGAATCATTTTCTGCGGTCTGAATGCCTTCATTTGCACCCCCAGAAGATCAGCCACAGGTATGATGCATGATCTTCAAGGGGTGCAGGGGATGGAGTTCAGTACTGCCATGCTTTTTGTAGTGTTTGTTTTTTCTCCAGAGTAGCCCATTGGACTGTGATAGGTTTATTGGACTACGTCAGACCAGCATTGGATCCCTTTCTTTAATAATCTATTTAAATAAACGCCCCCCGACACCTCCTTTATCAACCAAAGTGTTTTTGTGTTGTGGCAGTGTTTCTTTTACTACTGTGTTAGACACCTTCATTACTAACACTTGAATAAACGCCTCTGTATTACTAGCACTCAGGCTTGGTGTCAGTCTTGAGATGACAAAAAAATCCTCTCTGGCTGAAACCAGCGCATGTATTAGAGAGATGACGGTCAGAACCTCTTTTACCAACACTGGGAAAATGGAATAAAAATATACAGAGACAACACAAATAAACACTTGATTTAACTCCAGAACAACATCCCTTTTTGACTATTTTATAATAAAAATGGATCAAATGCTGTTCTGACATAGTCCAACATGTCTGATGTATTCCAGCAGGGAAACCTGTAAAATACAAAACCACAAATTAGCATTTGGCTGGCAGCTGTCGAAAGTTCCTTGGGCAGCAAGAATACTAAATATGGCCTTACAGTCCGTGCCCCCCCCCCCTTTTTTTTTTAGTTAGGTAGCCTTAATTAAGCAGGTAGGCCCCTAAATTAGTTATCCAAACCCATGCTATTAGATAGGTACCCCCACACACTTGGTATCTATGTAGATAGGCCACCCATTACATGGTAAGACCCCAGGTTCAAACATAGGAAAGGTTTCAGGTAGGTTTCAACTGCCCCAGATAGAAAGGGATTTAAGCAGGCACAGTTTCATGTTGGCAGGTGGTAAGACCCTTATGTAGGCAGGCCTTAGGTAAGTAGGTATGTAGTCAGACAGGGCCCACAGGTGGGTAGGAAGTCAGACAGGGTTCCAGGTAGGGCTTCAGGTAGGTAAGAATGTAGGGCCCAGGGTAGGTAAGGCCCCATTTTGGTAGGTAGACCCTTGTTAGATAAGTTGGTAGACCTTAGGTAAGTGCGCCCCAGACAGGTTGGTGGGTAGACCCAAGGTAGGTAGGTTCTTGGGGAGGTAGGTGGTACGGCCCCATTACTGAAAGGAAAAAAGAAAAACCTCACCTCTCTCCTCGTTCCCCCGATTTGATGGGCTACAGCTGGCTTCTTCAAGTGCAGACCAGTGTAGGCACCATTATAATGTGACATCATTGTGCTTCCTACGTCAGCACCAGCGGCCGACGCCTGGTAGGACTAAGGCCTCATGCCTACAAAGCTGAACAACGGGGCAGAGCACCAGCCAGGCTCTAACCCTGAACACATGGGACAGATGGCTCTGGCAGGATGTGGTGGCCCTAAAGGAGGCAGGCTGAATATTATAATATAGAGTTGGCTGAAGAGAAGGGGCAAATCGCATCTGTCCTTAAAGGGGTGGATCGTAAATTAAATGATTGAAAAACTTAAATAAGACATAACCTGTTCTAAATCTTGATATGATTATACAAACATAACCAACAATAACCCGATCGTCCTCCTCTTGTGTCTCCACAGGTCTCTTCATCCTGATCCTAATATCACTCTCATCAGGAGTCTATGTGCAGAGAGGAGAAGACATCACCGACTGCAGCATGAAATGTCCTAATAAACATGGCTACCTGGAGCTGTACAGGGACTGTGGACTTACTAAGACTTATCTACTGGATGTACGGTGTGATAGTCTGCAGCACAGTAATCGCTATTGGCCCAGACTCCACTATAACACAAGCAGCGGGTGCTGGGATGTGAAAAATGCCGGAAAGGGCGACTCCTGTGTCTATAATGTTACCTATTACGGTAATGAAAAAGAAGTCTTGAGGACGTTCCCCATCACTGTACTAGGTAAGAGATGACTACACAGCAGGAGACATCTCTCTATTGTCCTCTATGAGGAAACCTGAATTCTGTCCTCCTGTAACAGAGGCCGGTAACACATGGTCAGTAGTCACTGGGGACTGTATGTGGGGAGGGGGCTGCAGATCACATGACTAATGGTCAGTATAGGGGCAGGTACTGGGGTGTGACAGCAGAGCTAGCACTCTATACCCAGCACCTAGATCCATGTCCATGCTGATGTCACATGACTGATGGTCAGTATAGGGGCAGGTACTGGGGTGTGACAGCAGAGCTAGCACTCTATCCCCAGCACCTAGATCCATGTCCATGCTGATGTCACATGACTGATGGTCAGTATAGGGGCAGGTACTGGGGTGTGACAGCAGAGCTAGCACTCTATCCCCAGCACCTAGATCCATGTCCATGCTGATGTCACATGACTGATGGTCAGTATAGGGGCAGGTACTGGGGTGTGACAGCAGAGCTAGCACTCTATACCCAGCACCTAGATCCATGTCCATGCTGTTGTCACATGACTGATGGTCACCGACCTTCTCCTGATACTTCCAGATCCGGTTCTCATCTCCAGCATCACCAGTAACGGCAGCCGGCTGGGTCAGGACATTGCTGTGAGCGTCCAGTTCTCTGGAGAGGAGGCGGCTGTGACCTGGGAGGTGGACGAGCGGCCTCTCCCTGACAGATACCGGCTGATAGATGACAATAGGACGCTGATTATCCCGAGTGCCCAGAGAGACGATGACGGGAGGAAACTCCGTGTCCGGATCACAAACCCAGTCAGTGAGAAGACCTGGAAACACCAGCTGGAGATTACAGGTAAGAGGGGTATTACTGGGGTATTATACACCTCACACCTTCTATGCCCCATGTGCTGGAGATTACAGGTAAGAGGGGTATTACTGGGGTATAATATACCTCACACCTTCTATACCCCATGTGCTGGAGATTACAGGTAAGAGGGGTATTACTGGGGTATTATACACCTCACACCTTCTATACCCATGTGCTGGAGATTACAGGTAAGAGGGGTATTACTGGGGTATTATACACCTCACACCTTCTATACCCCATGTGCTGGAGATTACAGGTAAGAGGGGTATTACTGGGGTATTATACACCTCACACCTTCTATACCCCATGTGCTGGAGATTACAGGTAAGAGGGGTATTACTGGGGTATTATACAGACCTCACACCTTCTATACCCCATGTGCTGGAGATTACAGGTAAGATGTGTATTACACACCTCACACCTTCTATACCTCATGTGCTGTAGATTACAGGTAAGAGGGGTATTATACACCTCACACCTTCTATACCCCATGTGCTGGAGATTACAGGTAAGAGGGGTATTACTGGGGTATTATACACACCTCACACCTTCTATACCCCATGTGCTGGAGATTACAGGTAAGAGGGGTATTACTGGGGTATTATACACACCTCACACCTTCTATACCCCATGTGCTGGAGATTACAGGTAAGAGGGGTATTACTGGGGGCTGTACCTGTATATAACCTGCTCTGTGGTCTGTATATAACATTGTGTTATTTCTCCCGCACGCTGCCCGGTCATAGATATAATACAGGTCAGTGTCCAGGATTATGGAGGGGTCTTTACTGCTGAATCCTAATTCCTCCTCTCTGTGTTGATGATGTGACGTCCTGAGTGTTGTGAGATCTCAGGTCTCTTATAATGATTGTATATTATCACCTGGATATTATATCACACAGATCTGTTATAGACATTGTGTTATCACCGGACTATAGCCTGATGCCCTGTATGCAGCAGGTCATTATGTCAGGACAGGAGGTGGATTCACTGGACCTCCACAAGCAGTGGTATAAGCCACGCCAGGGAACGGAATCTAAGTAGGTCCCGGTTTTCACCAGAGTCCACCACGAGGCAAGATGAACTTGCTGTTGTGGGAGTCCTACCACGTCGTCACCCTTGACATGACTAGCTTGCGGTGGCAGCTGGGTGCAGTGTGGTACAGAATCAGCAGGCAGATACAAGGTCAGAGACAGCAGCAGGAAGGTCAGGGCAGGCGATAGGCACCGTGGTCAGGAAAACGAGCAAGTAGGGTCTGGTTCACGGGAATACAGAAATAGCACAACTCTCTCCAACAAATTAATCCCTCATGAACACCAATAAAAGATAGGAGCGCTATAGAGGGGACGGTGGAACCCAGTTGGATGATAAGAGCGCAGTGGCCCTTTAAATTCAGGAGAGCGGGTGCGTGCGTGCACCCTTGGGAATGAGAGCACGCCGAGCCACAGCAGTGGAAAGAGCAGGAGTGCAGACTGGTAAGTGCCGGTGAGAGCAGCGCGGCCCGTGACACATTGTATGTATATACTCTACAGACTGATGCACTGTATACAGCAGATCATTATATGTATATACACTACAGACTGAATGTCTCGTGTCTCCAGGTCGAGGTGTCTCTGATTTGTGGCATTTATTATCTGACAGATCCTCCGGTTCATGGATCACAATGGATTCTCGCTATTGGTCTGGTTGGATTGGTTATTGTATTGGTGACTGTATCTGCTGGGATCTTTCTGGTGAGTCAGTTTTGGGGATTTTATCTTCTGTATATAAATGAGATAAATAAATGATAGAAAACTGTGGGGAGACGAGTGATCTACAAGATCTGTTATATATTGTTAGTATCGGAGGAAGAGATCCGAGTCCAGAGCTAAGATGTTGATGAAGTCCAGGAAAGTGGAGATGAAGAAGATGGAGTCCGGGGATGAGAAGATGATGAATGGTCACTTAGAAGAACATGTCCGTCCCCCCAGGAGCGGATCAGAGCCAGGTGCCGTTATATTCAGTGATTACTTTCCAGCTTCTCTTATCCTGATCAGCAGCAGGTGAAGTACATGTGTGACGCGCAGTCCTGGTGTGAACGCGCCATAGGAAATGTATGTGACCGGTGTAAGGAGACTGGACAGCCAATGTCATGTGTCTGAGACTGCGGGGCCCAGGAGAGGAGGCAGAGGGGGTTATAGGATGTTACCCTGCACTCGGTCATCTCTATGTATAGGAGGAAATATATGAAATAATCAGTAACGTTTCCCGACGCTGATCAATAATTTTTGCTCTTCCAAAACATATTAATGTTTTCTCATCTCTATTGTCTAGTGTATTTTTAAGAACATTTCATGTCACTGGTTTTAACCCTTTTCCACCACAGCCAGGTCTGTTCTCAAAGCCAGAGCCCTATTTTTCAAATCTAGCATGTGTCACTTTATGTGGGAATAACTTTTTAATGCTTTTACCTATCCATGTGATGTAGAGAGGAGGCAGAGGGGGTTATCTGATGTTACCCTGCACTCAGTCATCTCTATGTATAGGAGGAAATATATGAAATAATCAGTAACATTTCCTGACGCTGATCAATGATCTAATCTTCGCTCTCAGAAAACGTCACGTCTGTGCCCGTTAGGGATTCTGCTACATCCTCTGTAAGGTGCAGCAGAGGATGCACTTACTTATGATGTCATGTACCTTTTGTATTTGTTCGGCACCAGTCTGAACTAGGCTCTAGCTTTCACTGATTGTTTATTGTGATTGACAGGTTTCCTACCACACCCGTCTGCTAGTGCCGCTGGCTTCTTGCTGAGCGGCAGGTGATCTTGATGGGGGTGGTTGTAGCCGCTCTCCACCACTAGTCTATGTTCTGGATGTCAAGGAGCCGCTCCAAGCTCTGGCCCAGGTCACTGACTTCCTATTTGTAACCCCTCCTGCTTTGCAGTCTTTACTGGTGATTAGTGTGGTTTTTCTTTGCCACATATGGTGTTCTTTATACTTGGTCTATTCGGTTTCTGTTGTTTGTGCTTCTCCTCTCTGCCTGAAGTTTTTGTTCCTCATTGCCCATTCTGGTTCTTGACCCAGTTTGTCCAACCCCCTGCTTTTTGTATTGTCTGTCTTGTCTGTTTGTGTTTTTTCACTTAGTCAGGGTAGGGACCGCCGCCCAGTTGTCACCGACTAGCATCAGGCAGGCAGAGCCAGATTTGTGGGGCCTAACATCAAGGCTCACAGTCTGATTATCTGCTATGGGGTCCCTAACAAAAACGTATTAACCCCTTAACACCGAAGCCTTTTTTTTTTAACGTTCGTTTTTCACTCCTCGCCTTCCCTGAGCCATAACTTTTTCATTTTTGCGCCAGATGGACTTTCTAATGATGTTATTGATATTACCATAGCATATACAGAGAAACTGCAAAAAAAGTTTTGTTTTTACGGCGTTCAATCTTCAGTAAAAATTAGGTTGAGGTGCTGTAAAATGCGCCTACTTTTGGAGTGCACCTACTCATACATCTAGAACTACACCAATTTTTGGGCTGAAAGGGCACCAGAATAGTGGCACAGCCCTGTTCATACATGTCGCCCTTAGTCTCTGCTACCAACAATGCCATTACTCAGCTGATGCTTCAAATAGATGAATAATTACAGCAGAATGTACATTTCCAATGCACATACCGGGCTCCACTGTGATCACCTGAGGTCAGTTCTTTCAGCAGCGGAGTTTATTGTGCTGTTAGGTCAGTTTGTGGTTGTTGGACCAGTGGTTAGTGTCACTATGATGGGCTGATCTCCATTGCTGTGTACAGCCGCCATGTTCCTGTATGGAGAGCACAATCCCCCACCATGATCAGTAGATGACTCCCCTCTGCCTCCAGCTACTGACCCCAGAGACGCCGGTGACCAGTCCAGCAGTGGTGATGAGAATATATTGTATGACGTCCCCATCACACTGATGATAGAACTTGTTTCCTTCTAGATCCTCCTGATGTCACCCTAGAACTGCTGGATCCTCCTCATCAGGATTCCCACAGGATGAATGGATCAGGGATCTGTATAGCATGATCGGCCTCCATCTTGTGGACAATATAGCTTTGCATTTTCTTCCCCGCCTTCGCTTTCTCAAAGCAACGACCAAGGACCTCACCAGTATCAGCCGCCGTCCATCTGTAATGGAAAAGTATCCTGTTATTATTTCACTGGCCACAGAATGATTCCTTCCTAAAGTAAAAGTTCTGGCTTGTGGCCGGCAATTCCCATGGACGGTCTATAGAGGGCCCAGGGGGATCGGTTATCAGCCACTGTGTGACCTCTGATATTGGGCCTGGGTTGTGGACTCTTCAGAGGACGGGGGTCTTGTCTATCCAACGTTAACATCCCCATCATCCAGAAAGGTTCAGTAAAGGACACTTCCCCCTCTTATCACCGCACTGTCCATTCAGAAACCTCTAATTGTCCTAATGAACTGATGGGTCGTTCTAGGAACCTGAGCCAAGGACTGAGGCTATAAAATATATAGTAGACGGTGGGCACAGTGCAGGGATCAGTCACATCTGGGCTGTGCCCCCATTATTCCTCCTGTCCCTGAGGAGCAGAAGAGTCTCTACAGCTTGTAGGTGCTCAGGTGTCTGTTTTCTCTGAATTAGTATGACTATTGCTTTTATAGATTTGTCATTTACCTATTTTTGTATATTAGTAAGTTCTGCACTTTTTATCTATTAAAGCTTAAAACTTCTTTACGTTTGGTCCTTGTATGCGCTAAATAATCTGTAAACTTTGAGTGTTTAACCCTGTGGCTGCTGGAGAGCAGTGTGTGTGAGTGTTTGGGACTTGCCACCCGTGTTCAGTAAGTGGTGGCCGTCTGAGTCTGGGATAGGTGGACGGTGATGAGTAATTGATGCTTAATTTGCAACCAGAGCGGAAGGTCATCTCACCCACGGCACAGTATGGTGAACTGCACATATAATGGAGTGAAGGGCAGTGAAGAGGACAAGAGGAGTTGTAGTTACTGTCATCACACACCATTGTCACAGCAGTTTCAACTCCAATCATACGTCTCATGCCCGTTCTAGGACCAAAACATTAAAAAGGGGTGGATTTGCCTTCACTTAGATGGATGGATGATGGTGGTTGTAGATCCCCCTGCCCAGGACACACTCCGGTGTTAGTACTCAGACACCCTGGGATGGTGGGTGAGGTGTCTTTGATGTACGGTGCAGACAAACAAGCAAGTTGGTAAACACACACAGCTTGGATTCTACATACAGTCTCTGTACAGATTAGCAGGTTGCACAGCTCACATTAAGAAGCAACACCAGGAACGCCCAATAAAGGTCCCCAAAGTACCGGACTATTGCTACAAGGAATCTTCTCAAACCCCAGGTGATCCGGACATGCTTTCCTTAAATTGAGTTGGTGTTGAGCCAGGCCAATGGCGATAGTGGACATCAAGTAATGTGAGGTCTGGAGGGGATGTAATGACCTCACACCTCAACTCCTGGTGTCTCCTTCTAGATAGCTGCGTCCTCTTTCATAAAGTTCTCTGAGTGAAAAGATCATCTTGCGAGTGTGGCAGAGAGTAGGAGAGGGCTCTGGTCCTCAGATAGCATGAGGCCAGCGTTGTCTTGGCCAGAAATGGAACATGAACTGTTCCTCTGCAAAACTGCTACCAGTGCAGCCCATCCCAGTATTGAAAAGGTGAGCTGCCTATCTCTGCTTTTCATACAAAAATTCATGAAGGCAGCACTTCAGAAAAACGTGACTTTATTAGCCTAACAGCAGCAACGTTTCAGCCCTCACCAGGGCTTTTTTCTGGTGAGGGCTGAAACGTTGCTGCTGTTAGGCTAATAAAGTCACGTTTTTCTGAAGTGCTGCCTTCATGAATTTTTGTATGATTAATTTTGACCTTGATCCTGGTCATTAAGATGTGCACTCAGTCCTTGACATATTGTTTGATAGTTTGCTGCTGCAACACAAAGATTTTGGATATCCCTGCTTTTCATGTCGTAGGTGGGTCTTAACTCTGACTGGCATAAGCAACTCGGCCTCCTTGAAGGGGTTGTTTCACTATAGACCTCAATAGGATTTGCCATCAATGTCTGATACCTTTGTTATCTGCACCTATCTCGAGAATGAGCCCTGAACTTAGAGGTGGTTGGGACTCTCCCTCTGAAACTAAGGGGTGTTCAGAGTACAGCCGAGCCTCCTACTCAGCGCGGGCTTTCAGGCTTGTTCATTATTTCTTCCTGAAAAACAAATAAAATTGTAGTCTCTTAAGTTCTATTCCAATCTTTAAGCATCTGGATACATCCATGGGCTGCAGCATCCATAATTACATAGGTTGTTAGCCTGAAAGAAGACAGACGTCCATTCAGTTCTGTCTATTTTTCTATAACCTCTGAGGAAGGGGATGAAACACAGGAACGGAAAATAACCTGCTGATGTTTTTGTATTTGGGAACAAAACTAGGTAGATCCCGAAGCCTTACCCTGTGTCACGAGTGACACCGCGGGCGCACCCATGGCCCCTCTGCTGGATCTCTGACCGGGACGGGTTGTGCCGCGGGTCGGGCTGCGGACGCTCACGGTACGAGCGCCAACTTACCTGACCATGCTCCTGACCTGCCATCTTCCTCTGCCAGCTGGAGCACGCGTGCCCGCTCGTTCTTGTAAATCTAAAGGGCCAGCGTGCCGGTAATTTTATAATTGCCGGGCGCTGCCCCTATTTAAAGGTACGCTCTACAACACCTACCTGCTGGATCTATGTTGCCCCGTGACGTAGAGAAAGCGTTCCGGAGAGTTCTCGTCTTGCCGTGTACCCGACCACTTGCGACGTTTTCCGATTACGAACCTTCGCTGTCTGCCCTGATCTCTGCCTGTCCTCGACTACGGTTCTCGGTTCACGATTCGGTACCTAATCGCACCTCGGTCGCCACCACAAGCTCGTCATGTCACGAGTAGTGACATGGTAGGATTCTCACTGCAGCAAGCCCATCCTGTCTTGTGGCGGGCTCTTTTGAACACCGGCATCTACTTAGACCCCGCTCCTTGGCATGGCAATATAGTTATATATGGGCCTGTCTCGGACACGGCCTGGAGATCCCCAACTCTCCGCGCTAAAATCCCCCTGAGGAATTGGCTTCAGGACAGAGGGTCTAGCTATGATGGAGCCATTAATAAATCTCTTAACCAGAGGCTCTTGGGACAAAGGCCCGCTCTAGGTAAGTGGACATGGAGGCAGGATGGTATGGACAAAGGGCTTAGCATCTCCAACCCTGAAATGCTAATACTTTACCTAGAGCAGGATTTGCTTCCAACTACTTCTGTCCTTGCACCATGCCAAGAAGCTGCTCCAGATCCTTTAATAGGCCGCCTTTGTTGACACTGATCTTGGCTGTGACCGTGTTCTCAATACTGCAGAGTAATTCACCGCTCACCATGAATGATTTCCCAAAATTCCAAGCATATTGTATTCAGAAACGAAGTTGACAATTCTCCAGTCTAACGAGTACTGTGATATCACCTCCGGCTCTCCTCATCTATAACCTCCCTTAGCTATATTGGTTGTTCTCTTACCGTTACCTCATTTCCCCTTCAGCCATCTATATTTGTGATCACTAATCACTTGATTACAACACCCCCTACTTTACTACTTTTCCCTCTCTCTCCTTCTTGCCTTCAGTTCCTCCGGTTCTACTTCCACCTTTTCTCTCCTCCTATTACATTTATTATATTCCTTCTTCATTTATCTAGCCCTTTTCTTCCCTCAATCTTCTGAGTATCTCTCTGCTTCTCTCTCCGTTTTATGTACTTTCTTATTTTTTCTTTCAGTCCCAGTATATACGGCATATTTATGTCTTTTATTTTCAGATATACAGTGGTACTTTGAGCATTTTGACAGAAGAGTATTTTGAGATAAGAGCGGTCGCTTGGTCAATTTTGCAGTAGTGTTTCCTCTTGGTAATGCTGCAACAAATGTTCCCAACATCCTTTCTAAGTAGTATGTATGCTAGTAGCTTGTCCATCACCCCCACTATGTACTGGATGGGCCCCTCTCCCCAGTTAAGAGTCACCTGAGCAACAGGCACTTCATGTCTCTCCCCTCCGGCCAGTAGGACTTTTATTGACTGTACTGGGATTATCCTATCACAGGTGACCAGACCACATGAAGGCCCTGGAGTTCATAAAGCTTTCTGCTGGCCGGCCATTCACCTGGATGGGAATGACATGGTTGACCACATGAAGGCCCTGGAGTCCATAAAGCTTTCTGCTGGCCAGCCATTCACCTGGATGGGGATGACATGGTTTTTCCTCTTAGTCGGATCAGTCCAATGGATCTGCATCACCACATATTCGGCTCCCTTCATTACTGGAAGTCCATGTGAGACCACATTGGTATTTCTGGCTACTGAATCCATCCTAGGACAGTGGGCCAGCTCCTCTGGAATAACTGTAGCAATGGCCCGTTTTACTGGAGCTTTTGGGTGAGTGGCACAGAGGATAGTCTTCTGGCTATTGGACCAACCACCTGTAAATGTCCTGGAGAGTCACACTTAAAGCAGGTCAGTGTAGCCGTACCCATTGCTCCAGGCAGCATTCAGGAACCCTGGGAGGATATATCTGGGTTCTGCAGTAATTTCTCTTTACAGCAGAGGTTTGTGCAGGGCTTTGCCAAGTTGAGGATTGGCTTTCCACAAAAAATAATAAAAAAGTAACCCCCCCCCCCAAAAAAAAACAAAAAAAACACCACAGAACAGTGGTACCCCTATGCAGTTATGTATAAGGGACATAATCACATACACCTATGTGATCAAATAAGGTCTGGAATAAAAGGTGAAAACAAATCCTGTGCTGATACAATGCTGCGAGATCGTCACACGGCCCCCGTCCCCTAAAGCCCAAGGAAGAGAAATGGATAGAGGACAAATTCACCCCCAACACTTACGCACATTCACCAAGGGAGTATCCAGAGCACGGTGCCAGGATATGGCTGAGGTAAAGCACCCATGTTATGGGATACGGACATCCAAAGCCCCCAGAGTGCCCGCTAGGTGAGAGGAGAGATACCAGGAGGTGTAGACAAAAGGCTGCATGATCTCCTTGATCTCCTGGGGGGTGTAAAAGTTACCTATGAACTCCTGCCATTTCTTGAAAAATTTAGAGCATTGGGTTTCCTTAGTCCTGATGATGTCGATTCTGTCCACTTCGAGATGATGTTTGACCACCTGGATCACTTCCTTCAATGTAGGGACAGTTGGTTCCAACCATTTGGCCAGTAGGCTTCTTTTAGCCGCTAATAAAAATATGTGCAGAATTGGGTGGTTCCTAAAATGTTGTGGTAAATTATGGAACAAGAGCTGTGTTGGCTCTAAAGTTAAATGACACCGAAGCTTAAGATTCAGAGTTTGTATGACTATCTCCCAGAACTTCATGGTTTCCACACAGGTCCATATACTATGGAAAAAAATCCGGCGGGGGTGCACATTGGGACAGGTTTTCAAACGGTTTTGGAAAAGCGGAAGGGGGGGAAATTTTTAAAGCAAAAAATTTGCAGAATGGCAATTCTAAAAAACGTGTCCTCCTTTTAAATTAAAAGGGGTTTTCCCACGATACAAAATTGCGTGGGAACCCCCCAAAATGCAAATTAAAAGCAATTTTTTGTAATTTAAGCATTAAAAAAATTGTACCATATTAGAAGGTCCTCTCCTTTCGTTTCCAAAAAGTTGTTTACTGCTCGTTGTTAGGGGCTCCGGCCCCGCACATTCTTTTCCCTTTGGCCTGGCGGTTGCTCAGTTAAACCTTTTCCTCTGTGATGGCGGGCTGGGGGAAGGCATTGTGACATGGTGCTCCCCCCCTCCCCGACCATCACATTCTGTCGCGCTCCTATCTCCTGAATCGAGCGTGAAAACAGAGCTCTCCCCCGCGTCAGCGCCTCCTATCCCCCTTAGATGTAGCTGTCTCCTTTTGTGTTTGTCACTTTCTTGTTCTAGCCAAGCAATTGCATTTGTGCTTGCTAGAGACAGAGATCTTCCCCCTGAGGCTGCCTAAAACATGAGATTCAGCCTGGGGGGGCGCCACCGGAGGTGGTGTATGCCTCAAAAGGGGGTGGGGCTTGAAACGGGTTTTCAGGTTTGAGACCCCCTCTTCTGGAGGGCATAGCAACGGGACGGGTAAGCACCAAAAGAGGTCGGGGCAAAACCCCTTTAACTATAATTTATGGACTTCAGCCATCCTGGGAATTGTAGTAGAGATCCCCTGGTTAGGGTGCCCTTTCCCCACTTAGCAAAAATCCGAAAGGGCCCCTGTTTCTAAAACCCCTATGAAGACCAGCAAAATGCGCTGATAGAGAGTGGCTGTTGAAAAAGTGGGCCGAAACATTAAAAACATTAAACTTAAAATGCGAGGGCCTCATGTCTTTCTTCTATAAAACTCACTTTTTGGGGAGGGGGCCAAAAAATGCGATGGTGGCAAGGTATATTTTTGAGAAAATTCTGAGAGAGAGTAAACCCGTTGGGGGGAAGGGGTGAAAAAGCGGGAAATAGTTAAGATCCCTTTACCCCTCCAGACTTAAATTTGGGGGGTTATAAAGGCCCAGGTTTGAATTCTGGGTTTTCCATAGAAAGGGAGGATCTACTGGTCGGTGGGGGCAAGAGAACGGGGTTTACGGGCCCTTTCCGGCTCCGTCGTGTCCCTACAATGGGGGCTATGTTTCGCCCCCTTAGAAAAGCAGAAATTTTGGTAAAAAGAAGGGCCGGAAGTTCCTGGGGAACCAGTGCCGCCCTCATTTTAGAGATTGGAAACCGGAAACTGTTTAACCCAATCCGATCCGTGACGCAGGGGCGGCAGAATAAAAACCAAAAATCCGAAATTCAGCCCCCTCCATCCCTTTTGGGGGGCGGTTTTGCCCGGGCTATCCGGGGGCGTTTTTTATTCCCAAGGGGAAAAAAGTGAAAGCGGGATAAAGTTGGGGAATCTTTATGTCTAAGCAAAAAAAGGGATTGTTTGTAACAAAATTAAATATTTTTTTGGGACGTCATCATTTGAGAAGATGAGCTTAGCAAGTAAGGGGGGCGGAAATCTCCCTCGTTCAGTTCCCTTTCCAATTTTGGGAAAAAGAGGGGGGGAATTGAGGTGAAAATGGACTCAGGGGTTACCGATATTTATTCCCAGAACTTTATGGGGGACCCGCAGGGATATAAAAGGGAAAGCAAAACAAATTGGGAGGGTGAAGACGGGGGGAGATCCAACAATTTGATTAGAAACATTTACCCTTTAAGCCGAGAAAGGCCCAAACTACGTAACAGATCTAGAGCTATCGGAATCTCCACCGGGGGCCAAAGTAAATCAGAAGATCATCACAAATAAGGAGACCTTTTATTGGATAACCGATATTAAAGCCGGGGATTGGGATGAGCGGCCAGGGCTCTGGGGAGCGGTTTTATGGCCAAATTAAACAGTATGTGGTAATGGGGTCCCTGGCGAGTGCCTCTCCCCAAATGAATGCCCTAGAAAGAATACCCCGGGGTATAGATCGGGGGCGGGGATTGGTTAAAAAGTGAAGAGATATAAGAACGGAAGGGCCCCTGGGAAACCAAATCCGTCCCTCATGCCCCCAGCCATCTCCAGCTGCCCTGTCAAACGCTTTTTTCTTCATCAAAGGACAGGGCCGCTGGAGATGGAGAAGCCCCGGTTACATTTGATTCTCCCAGAACAGTAATGACTTTACGAATTTTTAAGGGGCTGCTCTGCCCTTTAAGACCTGTCGTTGAGGGCTAATGAAAGAAAGGGAAAAAGGTGGCCACCCGTCCGCAAAACCTTGAAATAATTTTAAGTCAACATTTTATTAATGAAAATTTGGGGGGTACGAGGAGGGGAAGAAAATCCTTTTCCCGGCTTCGGTAAAACTTTTATAAAACCCGTGTTTTTTTGTTGCGGGATGGGATGTTTTTAAAAGGAATAAAAATTTGAGACAGGGTCAGAAGGGGGTTTGGGGGCTTCAGGATTTAAAAATTTGTAGAAATCTCCTGAGAAGCATCGGGGGCCGGGGCTTTTTATTACCCAAGTTCTTAATAACCCTAGAGTTTCTTCATTTTTGGGCGGTTGGTTAAGGTAGTCCCTATTGCCTCAAAAGGGAGGGGGGGAGACGACGGCCAAGCCAGTTGAGGGGGGCCCCGTCATCGGGGGTTTCTGGGGGAAAAATTATAAAATGGTCATTAAAACTTTTGCTTTGAAGGGCCTTCAATGCATGAATTGGACCCGAGTTAAACCCCTTAGAAAATTTGGGTAAAAGCCCCCCCGCTTTGTTTCCCCAAACCCCGAATAAATTTTGGGACATCGGGGGCCGCCCGGGGCACCTCTCTATGCTCAAACCAGCCTCATACTCTTTTTTTTTGTGTTTGACCATTGGAGTTTGTGCAGGGGTTGGGTTGGGAGAAAATCTGTGTAAGATTGCCCAAACTTCTCACCAACAATCTAAAATTTTATCGAACCACCTTCCGAGGTGTTGGAAGCAATCAAGTGGCCTTAAAGACCCTTTGCGTTCCCCAAAATAAACTGGCTCCGTCCTATCCCCGGGTTATCTTGAAAAAAATTTCAGCACCCCCCTTGGAATTTTTAGCAAAGTCCTCGCCCCAAACAAGTAAAAAGGAAATCCCAGAGGTAATCTTACCCTTGGGAGCAGCGTCTGACAGTTGGGGGACAAGAGGGGCATGATCTGAAATAACTAAATTCCTTAAAAATCACAGAGATCCACCCTTTGCATGGCTTGGGGAGAGAGTAGAATATAATCAATACGGGACCATGAATTGTGAGGATGGGAAAAAACTGAATAATCCCTTCCATCAGGATGAAGAGACCTCCACGTATCAACCAAATGAGAGTCTGAAATAAAATTTAAAGCCAAATGTGGGGGTCATGGGATAGCGGAATACGGGGAGAGCTATTATTTGACACATTTTCTATCTTCCTGGAATTAACCACCAGGTTAAAATCCCCTCCCAAAATTTTTTAAGAGGAAACAGGGTCAATAGATAACGGGTTTCTGTCAGGGTTTTATAGAAAGACCCTTGGTTGGCATGAGGACCGTAGATATTTATATGGAAATAATTTCCCCCTGAGACTTGCAAGGATACATGAATCCAGCGGCCCTCACTATCATGGGTGGAGCTAACAAGAGAATAAGAGAGATTTTTATGGATGAGGATAATTACACCATTTTTCCTATTAATGGATGGAGAGCCCAGAACCGAGCCCACCCAAAGGCGCTTAAAGCTATGTTTTAAATTGATTGGCTAAATGTATTCTTGCAGGAGAAAGGGGTCTATAAAACCATGAATTGCAGTAGGAGGGGGCAGACATTCTTGAGCATATGCATTGATGATGTTATATATGCTGTGTGTCTCACAATGCTTGCATTGAATAAACCTGGATATTTTTACCTTCAATTGATTTTTAATTTGAAAACCCGATCAACATCTAAAAAGCTTTATTAAGCTACAACAATAGTGACACTAACCACTGGTCCAACAACCACAAACTGCCCAAACAGCACAATACACTCCGCTTCTGAAAGAAATGACCTCAAGTTATCACAGTGGAGCCCGGTATGTGCATTAGAAGATTACATTCTGCTGTAATTATATAATCTATTTGCAGCACATCAGCAGAGTAATAGTCTCTTGTACCAACAATACGAAGTGTCAAAATGGAGACCCTGTGCCCCCTCTGGATTTAGAACTGTTTGGTTTTATCCAGTTACTGCACATAACCTCAAAGTGATGAATGTGGCCATGGACAAAGTCTGAAGGAGACAAATCAGATCACAGCAGAGGACTGCATCCTGAGGTCTAAGCCATTTACTCAACACTGTGCACCCCCCAAACTGAATGTATACAGGACGAAGTGAGTACCCGCATACTTAGAGACTATGGTCTCTCTGCTCAAACGATAACACCCATCATATCTAAATGATCACCCCTGTACTTAAAGATTCTGTCACATTTCAATGTGTTCACTACCCATCCCTTGTCCTCCCCCATTCATATCCCCTGTTCACCACCACTTTCACGCCCCTTGTCCTCCACCACTCACATCCCTGTCATTTGCTACATAAAAATCCATCTCTAATCACACGGATCGGTAAAAGCATTTAAAAGTTATTCGCACAAAGTGGCACATGGAAAGAGGTTAAAACCAGAGAAGGGAAAGGTTCATAAAAATATAATAGAAGTGAGAAAATATTAATAAATTTTCTAAGATTGAATATTATAAAATAATCAGTAACATTTCCTGGCCCTGATAAATGATATACATTCACCGGCCACTTTATTAGGTACACCTGTCCAACTGCTCGTTAACACTTAATTTCTAATCAGCCAATCACATGGCGGCAACTCAGTGCATTTAGGCATGTAGACATGGTCAAGACAATCTCCTGCAGTTCAAACCGAGCATCAGTATGGGAAAAGGTGATTTGAGTGCCTTTGAAGTGGCATGGTTGTTGAGTGCCAGAAGGGCTGGTCTGAGTATTTCAGAAACTGCTGATCTCCTGGGATTTTCACGCACAACCATCTCTAGGGTTTACAGAGAATGGTCCGAAAAAGAAAAAACATCCAGTGAGCGGCAGTCCTGTGGGCGGAAATGCCTTGTTGATGCCAGAGGTCAAAGGAGAATGGGCAGACAACCAAGGTAGGCAGAAGAGCATCTCTGAACGCACAGTACGGCGAACTTTGAGGCAGATGGGCTACAGCAGCAGAAGACCACACCGGGTGCCACTCCTTTCAGCTAAGAACAGGAAACTGAGGCTCCATTTGCCCAAGCTCATCGAAATTGGACAGTAGAAGATTGGAAAAACGTTGACTGGTCTGATGAGTCTCGATTTCTGCTGCAACATTCGGATGGTAGGGTCAGAATTTGGCGTCAACAACATGAAAGCATGGATCCATCCTGCCTTGTATCAACGGTTCAGACTGGTGGTGGCGGTGTCATGGTGTGGGGAATATTTTCTTGGCACTCTTTGGGCCCCTTGGTACCAATTGAGCATCGTTGCAACGCCACAGCCTACCTGAGTATTGTTGCTGACCATGTCCATCCCTTTATGACCACAATGTACCCAACATCTGATGGCTACTTTCAGCAGGATAATGCGCCATGTCATAAAGCTGGAATCATCTCAGACTGGTTTCTTGAACATGACAATGAGTTCACTGTACTCAAATGGCCTCCACAGTCACCAGATCTCAATCCAGGGGGTCCAACCCGTTACTAGCATGGTGTACCTAATAAAGTGGCCGGTGAGTGTACATTTCCTTCTATACACAGAGGTCACTGATAACCCCCTCTGCCTCCTCTCCTGGGGCCCCGCAGTCTCGGACACTTGGGTACATGACATTGGCCGTCCAGTCTCCTTACACCGGTCCCATACATTTCCTATGGTGCGTTCACACCAGGACTGCGCGTCACACATGTACTTCACCTGCTGCTGATCAGGATAAGAGAAGCTGGAAAGTAATCACTGAATATAACGGCACCTGGCTCTGATCCGCTCCTGGGGGGACGGACATGTTCTTCCAAGTGACCATTCGACATCTTCTCCATCTCCACAGCTCTGGACTCGGACTTCTTCTTCCAACACTAATAACACATAACAGATGACAGATCTTGTATATTCCCTCGTCTCCCCACAGTTTTCTATCATGTATTTATCTCATTTATATACAGAAGATAAAATCCCTAAAACTGACTCACCAGAAAGATCCCGGGAGATACAATCATCAATCCAACCGGACCAAGAGCGAGAAACCATCGAGATCGGAGACCTGGAGACAGGAGACATTCAGTCTGTAGTGTATATACATATAATGACCTGCTGTATACAGTGCATCAGGCTATAGTCTAGTGATAACACAATGTATATAACAGATCTGTGTGATATAATATCCAGGTGATAATATACAATCATTATAAGAGACCTGAGATCTCACAACACTCAGGACGTCACATCATCAACACAGAGAGAAGGAATTAGGATTCAGCAGTAAAGACCCCTCCATAATCCTGGACACTGACCTGTATTATACCCGGGGAGCGGCGGAAAAAACACAATGTTTTAACCCAAAAAGGTTTATAACAGGTCAAACCCCCGTAATACCCCCCCCCCCCCCCCCCCCCCCATACTATACCTGAAATAATCACAGTTACATGGGGTATAGAAAGGGTGAGGTGTATATAATAACCCCAGTAATATCCCTCTTACCTGTAATCTCAGCAACATGGGGTATAGAAAATGTAGGGATGTATAATACCCAGTAATACCCTCATTACCTGAATCTCACAGCACATGGGTATAGAAGGTGTGAGGTGTGTACAATACCCCAGTAATACCCCTCTTACCTGTAATATCCAGTACATGGGGTATAAAAGGTGTGAGGTGTATATAATACCCCAGTAATAACCCTCTTACCTGTAATCTCCAGCAAATGGGATACAGAAGGTGTGAGGTGTGTATAATACCCCAGTAATACCCCTCTTACATGCAATCTCAAGCACATAGGGTATAGGTGTGAGGTGTATATAATACCACAGTAATACCCCTATTACCTGTAATCTCCCAGCTACATGGGTATAGAAGGTGTGAGGTGTGATAATACCCCAGTAATACCCCTCTTACCTGTAATCTCAGCACATGAGGTATAGAAGGTGTGAGGTTGTATAATAACCCCATAATACCCTCTTACCTGTAATCTCCAGCACATGGGGTATAGAAGGTGTGAGGTGTATAATACCCCAGTAATACCCCTCTTACCTGTAATCTCCAGCACATGAGGTATAGAAGGTGTGAGGTGTGTATAATACCCCAGTAATACCCCTCTTACCTGTAATCTCCAGCACATGGGGTATAGAAGGTATGAGGTCTGTATAATACCCCAGTAATATCCCTCTTACCTGTAATCTCCAGCACATGGGGTATAGAAGGTGTGAGGTGTATAATACCCCAGTAATACCCCTCTTACCTGTAATCTCCAGCACATGGGGTATAGAAGGTGTGAGGTGTGTATAATACCCCAGTAATACCCCTCTTACCTGTAATCTCCAGCACATGGGGTATAGAAGGTGTGAGGTGTATAATACCCCAGTAATACCCCTCTTACCTGTAATCTCCAGCTGGTGTTCCCGGGTCTCCTCACTGACTGGGTTTGTGATCCGGACACGGAGTCTCCTCCCGGCATCGTCTCTCTGGGCACTCGGGATAATCAGCGTCCTATTGTCATCTATCAGCCGGTATCTGTCAGGGAGAGGCCGCCCGTCCACCTCCCAGGTCACAGCCGCCTCCTCTCCAGAGAACTGGACGCTCACAGCAATGTCCTGACCCAGCCGGCTGCCGTTACTGGTGATGCTGGAGATGAGAACCGGATCTGGAAGTATCAGGAGAAGGTCGGTGACCATCAGTCATGTGACATCAGCATGGACATGGATCTAGGTGCTGGGTATAGAGTGCTAGCTCTGCTGTCACACCCCAGTACCTGCCCCTATACTCACCATTAGTCATGTGATCTGCAGCCCCCTCCCCACATACAGTCCCCAATGACTACTGACCAGGTTTCCCCAAAGAGCAGTGGTCCCCAACCTTTTTTCGCGGCCCAGTGTGGGTGTGGTTATTGGGGATGTGGTTATCAGGGACGGGGTTATGGAGGAGATTGGATGTTTAGAATCACATACACAAAAAAAACACAATAAAATGTATACCATGTCATTTATGGGTATAGTATGGGATAACCAGTATGTTATAACTGTAGACTGATTGTCAGCTCTGTGGGTCAGCATTATACATGTATATAATATACATATGTAATCAGCTCTGTCATTATAGAGATATATGCCCCTCTGTAGTCATTGTAGATATAGAAATAGATATATGGCCCCCTGTAGTAATTAAAAATAGATATGCCCCCCTTGTAGTAATTAGAACTAGATATGCCCCCTCTATAATAATTAGAAGTAGATATGACCCCCCCCCCCCTGGAGTAATTAGAAGTAGATATGGCCCCCCTATAATTATTTGAAGGAGATATGGCCCCCCTGTAATTACTAGAAGTAGATATGCCCCCCCCCCTTGTAATTATTAAAAGTAGATATGGCCCCCCTGTAATTACTAGAAGTAGATATGGCTCCTCTGTAATTATTATAAGTATATATGGCCCCCCCTATAATTATTATAAGTAGATATGGCCCCCCCTGTAATTATTAGAAGTAGATATGGCCCCCCCCCCTGTAATTATTAGAAGTAGATATGCCCCCCCTTTAATTATTAGAAGTAGATATGGCCCCCTGTAATAATTAGAAGTAGATATGCCCCCCGTAATAATTAGAAGTAGATATGTCCCCCCTGTAATAATTAGAGGTAGATATGGCCCCCTGTAATAATTAGAGGTAGATATGCCCCCCCTGTAATAATTAGTAAATATAATGCCCCCCCCCCCCCCCCCCCCCTGTAGTAGCCATACTAGTTAAAAAAAGGAAAAGAAAAGAAAGTTACTCACCTTTCCTGGTCCCTGCAGAGCGGCTGCTCCGGCGAGATCCCGTGGTGCAGGGGGAGTGACAACACTGCTTCATCACACTCCCTGCGCCGCTGATGATTGTTGTGGATACGGAGCTCAGTGAGCGCTGTATCTACAATGATAGGGAAAGCAGGGACGGTAATTAACCCTGATTTCTCTCTGGTGATGTAGCCACACGCGGTCGGCATCATGTGTAGCCGGGGCCGCGGACCGGCGGTTGGGGACCCCTGCCATAGAGGACAATAGAGAGATGTCTCCTGCTGTGTGACCCATCAGCTCTTACCTAGTACAGTGATGGGGAACGTCCTCAGGACTCCTCCTCCTTGTCCGTAATACACGACATAGACACAGGAGTCGTCCTTCCCGGCATCTGTCAGGGTCCAGCACCCGCTGCTTGTGTTCAGGTGGAGTCTGGGCTCATAGTGATTGTTGGGCCACAGATTATGACACCACAGCTCCAGCAGACAACTCTCATCATCTCCACATTCCCTGTACAGCTCCAGGGTGTCATCTGTATGAGGACATTTCATGCTGCAGTCGGTGATGTCTGCTCCTCTCCGCACATAGACTCCTGAGGAGAGTGATGTCAGGGTCAGGACAGTGAGGACACCTGTGGAGACACAAAAATCACATAGTGTTCGCCTAAAACATTATTTTTATAATCATATTAATAACCTGAATATATTACTCATCTTATTTACGTTATTTTTAGTTATTACAGTCCTTCCCCTTAGGTCAGATGCTATGATTTGCCCTCTTCCTTGCCTCCAGATCTACATGATGATATTCCGCCGGCCTCCTCTAGGGGGAGCTCCCTGCACACTGTAATCATTGAGAGACATAAAAGCCTGCGCCTCCTAGTTCAAAACTAATCCCCGCCCAAAATAGAAGACGATCAGTGTAATGTCTCAGTAACCACCCCAGTGGGCGCCACATTCCTGGATTCAGCACTTTCCGGTTACACAGAACGGTCCCGATCAGGTTCAGTTCCTTGGCTGAAGCTAAAGGCTTTATCGGAGATCAAATGAGCCGGTTATGGGAAATCCGCAGCCGCCATGATCAGGGCTGTGGAGTCAGTAATCCAAAGCTCCGACTCCAGCTCTGACGCCTTAATTTCCCTAACGCCGACTCCTGCCTCCCTCATACATGGCGCATGTTTAAGTGATAACTTTACTGTCAAGCAAAATGGTAACACTTTTTTGAACTTTTGACTTTCAGGCTCCATCTCTCACCATCCACTACAGCTTTGTACATGAGGCTCCATCATCTTATAGACAATCATCTTACCTACCTTATACATAAATGTGACCTACAGCTATTTAGCATCTGCTTAGTCCTGCAGGTTCTTTCCTGTAACTGCATTGTTACTGTTTTGCTCCTAAAAATCAAAATGTTAATTGTTATTATTTTGTTAGTATTTAGCAAATCCCCCTTTGGCTTTCAGCTCTGGCCGAATCCTTCTGGGCTCTAGATCAGATTCAAGGTCTTGAATCTTCACCTCTCCCCATAAGTGTTGGATTGGGTTGAGGTCGGGGGACTGTGGAGACCAATCTAGCAACTCTACCTCATTGTCATTGACCCCTTCCTTCTCCAACCTTGACGTCTGCTTCAGGTCGTGGTCCTGCTGGAAACTGTCGTCCTCTTCATCCCCATAGTTCTCGAGTGTATGAAGTAACTCATCCTGTAGGACCCTCACATAGAGCTCAGCATTGAGGTCACCATCCATCCTGGTCAAGTCTCCCAACATCTTTGGCTGTGAGACCTCCCCATATCCTCAGGCTTCCTCCACCGAACCTGACAGCTTCTACAATTTCTTGATCCGTTCACCCCATTCTTCCAAACCCATCTGCCTCCATCAGAGCCCGGTCTATTGACCTTTATCTCATCGCTCCAAATTATTATTATTCATTTTTGAGCGCCCTAGGTTCCAGAGCACTGTACATTCGGTTATATACATAACATAGGTCAAACAAGTACAGAGGTGACAAATTAATAACTAACAACAGAAAGAGAGAGGTCCCTGCCCGCGAGGGCTTACACTCTACAAGGAAGGTGGGAAGAGACAGAAGGTGAGGGGCAGACATGTTTGAGCGGTGGAGTAATGGCAACACAGTTAATGTTGGTTATAGGCAATCCTGAAGAGATGGGTTTTCAGGTTGCTTTTGAGGCTGGTGAGAGTGGGGGAGCGTCTGATGTGTTGAGGCAGTGAGTTCCAGAGAATATGGGAAGCACGGGAGAAGTCTTGGAGACGGTTGTGGGAGGAGTTGGCATGGGGAGAGCAGAGAAGAAGGTCCTGTGAGGAGTGGACACTGCATGAAGGGGAGGTATCTAGAGGTTAGGACAGAAATGCATGGAGGGGAGAGGTTATGGAGAGCCTTGTAGGTCAGGGCTAGTAAATTGAAATGAATTGGCTGGGCAGTGAGAAGCCAGTGAAGGGATTGGCAGAGGGGGAGAGGCAGAGGAGTAGCGAGGAGAGGCGTGAATCAGACGGGCAGCAGAGTTAAGGATAGACTGGAGGAGAGCGAGGGTGATAGATGGGAGGTTGCAGAGAAGGATGTTGCAATAGTCTAGTCGTGAGATGACGAGGGCATGGACAAGTATTTTTGTGCTTTCGAAGTTAAAGGGGTTTTGCCACGATCTCATTTCATACCTCCTGCATCCAGCTCTTCAACTCTGTGTGCTCTAAGGGGGCGTGTGTGATTTGTTTGAATTGCATATCATGTGACTCAGCAGGATGACTTCCCCATGCCTTTCCTCTCTCTAGTTCTGTTTATGTAAAGTATTGTGAGTAGCTGAGAGGTAAAGTTTTTGCCTCCAGACACAAGGGTCCTTGGTTCAAATCCCTGCAGGAACCAAACCTGTGTTGTTTATTTTTCTCTTTATCAATGCACAGACCTCATTGAGGTTTCTTTTTTAGTTCTTTGCACTGTTTGACTAATTACTGAGGAGCACAGAGGACAGGAGTAGAATGACAGCACCTGGGGTTTGAACAGTCAGTAGCTGCCTGAGAATAGAAGTGATGTCTGAGCATGTCTGACCAGGACTAAAGAGCTCACAGCCCTGGTCGTATCCCCTGGAGACAAGCTGTAAACAATGGATCACAAAAGGAGAAACAAAAACAAAAACAGTCAGAATTTTTAAAAAAAAAAGAATTTTAAAAAAGTTTGTTATTTTCATTTGCAAGCTTCCCACTAAATTTTACTTTGTGGAAAAAACCCCTTTAAAGGAATAGGGATAGGGAAAATATTTTTCAGATGGGTGGCAGGCGAGGTGGGGTTTGTATGTGCGGTTTGAAGGAAAAGTTTTTGGAGTCTAAGGTTTTCCGGGCAGCGGACTTGTGGAGCCGGTGAGAGGGACCCATTGACGTGATAGAGAGATCGGTGGAGGGGGGAGGGGACATGTGAAGATAGAATTAGTTTTCTCCACGTTTTAGTTTCGGGAGACTGAAAAGAAGGGGGTATGGAAAAAGACAAAACAGGTTGGGGAGAAGGGGGTAACATCTGGGGCCCCAAAATTTTAGATTGGGTATCGTCAGCGACAGGTGGGGATTGGGGAAACCCTGTGGGCTGAGCTGACCCAGACCAAGGTGTAGATAGAAGAGTAGTGGGCCCCCGGACGAAAAACGGGGGGCAAACAACAGAGTGGGAGGGGGAGGAGGGGTGGAGAGTGAAGACGCGAATGGTGAGGGGGCCAAATCCTGATCCCCAGGGGGGGGGGATGTTAGGAGGAGTGGTGGTCATGTCAAAGGAGAGGACAGGTCAAAAGGGGGGGCACAGAGTAGGGGTGAGGCTTGGGGAGGTTATCATTGGGGGACCTTGGTTTGGGCGGTTTCTTTGGGGGGGAGGTCGGAATCCGATTGCAGCGGGTCAAAAAAAGTTTGGCAGATGGGAGAACATTTTTAAGTGGACAGCTGTTCAAAGGGGTTTAGAGGGGAAAGGGCAGTGAGATTGGGGCATAGTTGGAAAAGACAAAAGGGTCAAGAGAGGTTTTTTAAAAGGGGGGGTTGATGGCCGCATGTTTAAGGGGGGAAGAAAAGGTCCAGAGTAAATGGGTTTAAGAATGGGTGAGGGTTGGGGGGATAACAGCCTAAGGTCAGGGATGAGGGGGGGATGGCAGTGGCGAGTTTTTTGGAGGGGGGTTGGAATTGGGCAGTAAAAGAAATCATCCTTTCCCAAATTTTGTACCTTTTTTTCAAACTTTAGCCAAAGCTTCTTTGACGAATGAAAATCGCGGCTTCTTCCCCCTTTTTTCGGGCCTATTCCCGACCTGTTAAAGCCATTGCCCCGGGTTGATGGGCGTTTCTAACCCCACGAATCCACCGGCCCCCCCACGAAGTCCAATTACAAACAAATATCCCCCAAATTTAAAAAAAAAAAGTTTCTCATTTATAAACATTTAATGCCATTAGGGAGATATATTTTGTACCAAAAAATATTATGCACAGTCTTTTACATAGAAATTAAGAACATGTAACCTGGGATCAAGATAGCTCAGTCTCCGAGTCTTTGAAGCATCGGCGAATTCGCCACCATATCCCAATCACTGGGTCTTCATTGAGGTTGAGCGTACATACAGCTGGCTGCTGCTTCCATGTTGTCAGTCACACACACGCTTATACCCCGTGAAGGGGTCAGCGCTCGTCGGCATGTATTAGCTCTAGAATTACCACAGTTATACCAAGTAACACCGGGTGGGTGCATCGAGCGATCAAAGGAACCATAACTGATTTAATGAGCCATTCGCAGTTTCACTGTACCATCCGTGCGTACTTACACGTGCATGGCTTAATCTTTGAGACAAACCTAGGGGTATCAGTGCTAGTTTGTGAATTAAGCCTCCACTGAAGTGTCTGTCACTCCAGAACTGATCGACCTTGTGATGAGCGACTTGTTGGCTCTGATATTTCCCCTGGACGTCACCTCTTGGCTTTGGATGGACTTCATTCCATATTCTTCCCGCGGTCAGGGCCTCACATGATGCTGTTCGGCAATTTTCTTGGCCCAGAGACGCTATCGATGAGCTGGATGATGCTGCTTCTTTTTTATGGGAAATCTTCTTCATGGCTGCTCCAACCAGTGACCTTTCACTTGGGAATCAGCCTAATAACACACTGAGCTAGTAGGGAATGTGAGGACAGGTTGTAATTTGTAGCAACAAGAAGAAAAAAATTGTCCCACCACCAGGAGCAAAACAGTAACAATGCAGTTACATGACAAGAATCTGCAGCACTAAGTAGATGCTAAATGGTTGCAGCTTGAAGTTATGTATGAGACCAAGAGGATTGTCTATAAAATGACGGGAGTCTCATGGTCACAACTGTAGTGGATGGTGAAATATGGAGCCTGAAAGTCACAAGGTCAAAACATTGTTACCATTTTGCTTGTCAGTGTAAAATATATTTATTGGATATCAGTTTAGAAACAAAAAAACAGTTTTCAACAAAACCGCCCTGAATAACATTTGTGGAGTCTCTGAATTTGTTCTGACAAATAGTATCGCCTCTATCAGATCCTTCATACACGACCTCACATCTGATCTCATTATTTCCAGGCTAGAGAACGGCCTCTCTACACTAACTTAGGTTGGTGGTAAAGCGGTCACCACAGGGGCAACATCTCCAACAATCACAGGGTATAAAGGAATTGCCTCATGCACAATCAGGTCTGATGAACGGTTGATCCCCTACTTTGTTGAAAGCAAGTGTCAAATGTTGCTGAAATCTGGTCAATCTGTTTGCTATGGGAGCAGAATCTTTTCTCCTGCGGCAATGCTTTGCCTGCTCCATGTCATCCAAATACTTTTCAAAATTACACTCCTCATGTGATAAGGATGAAGATATGGGAGCAGTAGCACTGGCCGGACCCAATTCCTCTTGCTCTTGGCACCATATTGAATTAACTGGACCAATTTATTATATACTTTGGGAGTCGGTCCATTTTATAACGACTCCAACTACACCAAAATTGGCACCGACTCTGACTCCACAGCTCTGGCCATGATGTGTCCAGCAGGATCCCTCCAACCCAATCACAAGGCGTCTGAAGCTTGTCCATCACTCAGACTGGAAGGATGAGAGGTCTGGTTCAGAAGAGGAGGAGACAATGGGCCTTATTTAACAAACTGGTGTAAACTGCGGTGATTGCCCCGCTGGCTACTTGGATGCTTGCCCCGCTGGAGACTGGGACGCTTGCCCCGCCATCACATGATGATGTAATATCAGTAAGTGATCCAGGTGTTACAGTGTCGCTATTACGACTAGTAAAAATCTACTTGGTAGATTCTGCTGTTGAAAACTGCTCCGTCTGACAAGAATTTGACATGTTTATCGCACATGGATTTAGCATAATTTTTTGGATTCAATTTTACAGGAAGTTTGCAACTAGAAAGGGTTCTCTTCCCTAATATTGGTTTGGAACGTGTTAAAAACCACAAGCAATACATGCATAAAATGTTTTGGGTGCATATTGCTTGATGTTTGTTAGCCATCCCCATTGACATCTATAGTAAAGTTTCCACGCGTTTTCCACGTGGAACACGACCAAAGAATGAGCAGGTGCAACGATTTTTTTCTTTTTACCACGCGCTGAAAATACACATCGTACAACAAACTCAAGGGCTTATTGAGGGCGAGGGAAAAACATTTAGTTTAGTATTAAACGAGGATTTCAAGTCAGAATCCGGGTGAAATCAGACTAGAAAGCATCAATGTGTGGACAGAGCCTAAAGAAAACCCCAAAAAACAATCAATTCATGTAAAAATCCAGTAAAAGACAGTAAATCCCTTAACCCTGACGCGTTTCAGAGCTGATGTGGTCCTGGGTCACAGCGTGACACGAGCGTATAAAAGAAAACGGGTGCAATGAATGTAAAGCTAAGAACTAGAAGTAACAAATACTGATAAAATAATGGATTGTCCCATAAATATAAAGACACATAAACATGAATAAAGATAGAAGAGATCGTCGTCATAATTCAGGGACCTCAAGACTCCGTCCAGAAATCCTCTCTAGAACCTTCCGCCTCCAGTCGCCTCCTTTCTATGGTCAATAGAGGAAAAGGAGAAAAAGCCCAAATCTCTGATGAAATAAGAGGTTTTATGTTTGAGGAGTCACATAAGCAGCAGCAGTGGTGGAAACGGGGTCCGACCTCAGAGGAGAAATCAGAAACCACAGACAGTAGAACCAAAAAAGTGCAAACCTCACCGCACACTCCAGCACTAATGGAGATAAGGTCACACAGGAAGCGCGAATGTTGTGGGCATCTCAGCTCCGCCCGTGTGTCAGGTCCCTCGATTACCCCTCATTCTCCGCAGCATGTTATTGTTATTTGTAATCACTGCGATTCCACCAGATACTGAGTATAGCGCCCCCTGAGGAGCCAGAGATGAGACTACATAGAGGCATGCATTACACTAAGAAGAACCACAAGTACCAGCATCACCGCCTCCACTTTACTCCATACAGTAACAGACAATTCACCAACTGCTGCCTGATTCAAGATCCAGCAGCTATATCCTATATACCGTCCTATATCCAGTCCTCACCACATATGTCCTATATATCGTCCCTATATCCAGTCACCACATATGTCCTGCATCCACTCCCCACCACATATGTCCTATATACCATCCTATATCCAGTCACCACCACATATGTCCTATATACCGTCCTATATCCAGTCACCACCACATATGTCCTATATACCGTCCTATATCCAGTCCCCACCACATATGTCCTATATACCGTCCTATATCCAGTCACCACCACATATGTCCTATATACCGTCCTATATCCAGTCACCACCACATATGTCCTATATCCAGTCACCACCACATATGTCCTATATACCGTCCCTATATCCATTCACCCCCACATATATCCTATATACCGTCCTATATCCAGTCACCCCCACATATGTCTTATATACCGTCCCTATATCCATTCGCCCCCACATATATCCTATATACCGTCCTATATCCAGTCACCACCACATATGTTCTATATACCGTCCTATATCCAGTCACCCCCACATATGTCCTATATACCGTCCTATATCCAGTCACCATCACATATGTCCTATATACCGTCCTATATCGAGTCACCACCACATATGTCCTATATACCGTCCTATATCCAGTCACCACATATGTCCTATATACTGTCCTATATCCAGTCCCCACCACATGTGTCATATATACGTCCTATATCCAGTCACCACCACATATGTCCTATATACGTCCTATATCCAGTCCCCATCACATATGTCCTATATACCGTCCTATATCCATTCCCCACCACATATTTCCTATATACCGTTCTATATCCAGTCACCTCCACATATGTCCTATATACCGTCCTTATATCCAGTCACCACATATGTCCTATATACCGTCCTATATCCAGTCCCAACCACATATGTCCTATATACCGTCCCTATATCCAGTCCCCATCACATATTTCCTATATACCGTTCTATATCCAATCACCCCCACATATGTCCTATATACCGTCCCTATATCCAGTCACCACATATGTCCTATATACGTCCTATATCCAGTCACCACATATGTCCTATATACCGTCCTATATCCAGTCCCCACCACGTGTCATATATACCGTCCTATATCCAGTCCCCACTATATATGTCCTATATACGTCCTATATCCAGTCACCACATATGTCCTATATACCGTCCTATACCCAGTCCCCACCACGTGTCATATATACCGTCCTATATCCAGTCCCCACCATATATGTCCTATATACGTCCTATATCCAGTCACCACATATGTCCTATATACCATTCTATATCCAGTCCCCACCACATGTCCTATATACTGTCCTATATCCAGTCCCCACCACATATGTCCTGTATCCCACCCTATATCCAGTTACCACATATGTCCTATATACCGTCCCTATATCCAATCACCACCACATATGTCCTATATACCGTCCCTATATCCAATCACCACCACATATGTCCTATATACGTCCCTATATCCAGTCACCCCCACATATGACCTATATACCGTCCTATATCCAATCCCCACCACATATGTCCTATATACCATCCCTATATCCAGTCACCCCCACATATGTCCTATATACCGCCCTATATCCAGTCCCCACATAGGTCCTATATAACACCCTTTATCCAGTCACCACCACATATGTCCTAAATACCGTCCTATATCCAGTCCCCACCACATGTCCTATATACCGTCCTATATCCAGTCCCCACCACATATGTCCTATATACCGTCCTATATCCAGTCACCACATATGTCCTATATACCGTCCTATATCCAGTCACCACATATGTCCTATATACCGTCCTATATCCAGTCCCCACCACATATGTCCTATATACCGTCCTATATCCAGTCCCCACCACATATGTCCTATATACGTCCTATATCCAGTCCCCACCACATATGTCCTATATACGTCCTATATCCAGTCCCCACATATGTCCTATATACCGTCCTATATCCAGTCACCACCACATATGTCCTATATACAGTCCTATATCTCCCCACCACATATGTCCTATATAACGTCCTATATCCAGTCCCCATCACATATGTCCTATATACCGTCCTATATCCATTCCCCACCACATATTTCCTATATACCGTTCTATATCCAGTCACCTCCACATATGTCCTATATACCGTTCTATATCCAGTCCCCACCACATATGTCCTATATATCGTCCTATATCCAGTCCCCACCACATATGTCCTATATACCGTTCTATATCCAGTCACCCCCACATATGTCCTATATACCGTCCCTATATCCAGTCACCACATATGTCCTATATATGTCCTATATCCAGTCACCACATATGTCCTATATACCGTCCTATATCCAGTCCCCACCACGTGTCATATATACCGTCCTATATCCAGTCCCCACCATATATGTCCTATATCCAGTCACCACATATGTCCTATATACCATTCTATATCCAGTCCCCACCACATGTCCTATATACTGTCCTATATCCAGTCCCCACCACATATGTCCTGCATACCGTCCCTATATCCAATCACCACCACATATGTCTTATATACCATCCTATATCCAGTTACCACATATGTCCTATATACCGTCCCTATATCCAATCACCACCACATATGTCCTATATACCGTCCCTATATCCAATCACCACCACATATGTCCTATATACGTCCTTATATCCAGTCACCCCCACATATGACCTATATACCGTCCTATATCCAATCCCCACCACATATGTCCTATATACCATCCCTATATCCAGTCACCCCCACATATGTCCTATATACCGCCCTATATCCAGTCCCCACATAGGTCCTATATAACGCCCTATATCCAGTCCCCACCACATATGTCCTATATACCGTCCTATATCCAGTCACCACATATGTCCTATATACCGTCCTATATCCAGTCCCCACCACATATGTCCTATATACCGTCCTATATCCAGTCCCCACCACATATGTCCTATATACCGTCCCTATATCCAGTCCCCACCACATGTGTCATATATACTTCCTATATCCAGTCCCCACCACATATGTCATATATACGTCCTATATCCAGTCCCCACCACATATGTCCTATATACCGTCCCTATATCCAGTCACCACATATGTCCTATATACTGTCCTATATCCAGTCACCACCACATATGTCCTATATACCGTCCTATATCCAGTCCCCACCACATGTCCTATATACAGTCCTATATCTCCCCACCACATATGTCTTATATACCGTCCTATATCCAGTCCCCACCATATATGTCCTATATAGCGTCCTATATCCAGTCACCACATATGTCCTATATAGCGTCCCTATATCCAGTCCCCACCACATATGTCCTATATCCAGTCCCCACCACATATATCCTATATACCCTCCTATATCCAGTCCCCACCACATGTCCTATATACCGTCCTATATCCAGTCACCACCACATGTCCTATATACCGTCCTATATCCAGTCACCACCACATATGTCCTATATACCATCCTATATCCAGTCACCACCACATATGTCCTATATACCGTCCTATATCCAGTCCCCACCACATATGTCCTATATACCATCCCTATATCCAGTCACCACCACATATGTCCTATATACCATCCCTATATCCAGTCCCCACCACATATGTCCTATATACCATCCCTATATCCAGTCCCCACCACATATGTCCTATATCCAGTCACCAGCACATATGTCCTATATACCGTCCCTATATCCAGTCACCACCACATATGTCCTATATACCGTCCTATATCCAGTCCCCACCACATATGTCCTATATACCGTCCCTATATCCATTCACCCCCACATATATCCTATATCCAGTCCCCACCACATATGTCCTATATACCGTCCTATATCCAGTCACCCCACCACATATGTCCTATATACCGGGCAGGGGTGCAGGTACCTGGGTACACCACCATCCTCTGGGCTCCCCTCATGGTCGGGACTCCTGTCAGCATCAGACTCAGCGCAGAGAAACTACTGATGTGTTATCAATGATGTGAGGTATCAGTGAGTGCTATGTAATAGCTGCCCGGGCACCGCCCCAGCTCCTCCCTCTATGTAGATTTTATATTCTTCGCTCCGCCCCTCAGCTTTTGTCCCGCCCCATCCTCTCCTCCCAGCTCCGGGCGGCAGCGTCCTGTGTCCTCCTATGTGGGGAATGGAGGGAACCGTCCAAATGCAGGCGCAGCGCGGACGGAGACATCTCCTGACAGGACGTGGCAGCGGGAGGAGAGGTGACAGGACGGAACAGCGGCTGCGGGAGGAGAGGCGATAGGACGGAATAGCGGCCGCGGGAGAAGGGAGGCGGCCGGAGCCGCTGTTCCCACCTATATTCCGGCCCGCTAGTTACACCTATAAATGATCGCTGTTCCTGTCACAGCCGCCGTGGTGGGTGGGACGATAAGCTCCTCCTCCAGCCGACGTCACACTATAAGAGGCGGGACCCTAAGCTCCTCCTTTTTCTCGTTGTGATCGCGCGCTGGGATTCTCCTCAGAGCTGCTGCGCGCAGGTTGTGTCAGTTTTCCTGTCACTTTGGCTTCTTTCCCTTCCCGCGCTGATAATTCGCTGCGCACATTCCCCTCTGTTGCCTCTTGTGTTATCTTTATTTTTTTATTGTAGGTTGAGTTATATTTTTTTAACCCCTCAAGGGCTGAGGATTTTTTGTTCCCGTTCTTCGTGGTTTTACAAGAGCCGTCACTTGTTCAGATGTTCCCGTTGACGCGGTCGTGGTGTGAGGGTTTTTTTTTTCGAGGTGAGGTTTTTTTTCTTCTTTTTTCTTGCCGCCATTTTGAGGCACAAATAACTTAATAAATGTTTTATTGTTTGTTTTGTTTTTAAAGTGCGTCGCCGTATTCCCAGACCTATAAGGATATGTTCACACGGCGTCTTGCTGTGTGTATCTGTGTGAGCCGCAAGCTGCCGTGTGCTAGGAAGAACGCGCTGACCAGCCGGCCCCATCCACTGCCATTATCCCCGCCGCATATACACCGGAAAGAAGTCACGTGTTACCTCAGTCCCCCGGCGTTCAATATGCGGCGGGGAAGACGGCAGTTATCATAGCCGTGTGTGAGAGCCACCATTACTGTAACTACAGGACATATTTTGGGGCGCATTACACCCTGGAATATGTCCTTAACCCCTTCCTGAAGGACGGTCATAATAATATGGTTCTTTGTGTTTGTGCCTTCCCGGAACCATAACTTTTTTATTTTTCCACCTACATAGACATATGAAGGCTTTTATTTTGTGGGACAAGATGGACTTTGTAATAGTGTCTTTCATATTACCACAGAATATACTAGGAAATCGTAAACAGATTCTAAGTGGAGCAAAATGTGAAAACATTCTGCTATATTTGTGGGTTTGTTTTCATGTCGTTCACTCTCTGGTACAAATTATGTGTTCTCTGTATCCTGCAGGTTGATACAAATCTGGTGATTCCAAATATGTAGGGTTTGTGTTGTGCTATAGCACTGTAAAAAAAAAATCCAAACAATTTCTATTTTTGATAATTTGCTTCCCAGCGCTAATTTCTGTGACCAGTAACTTTTTTTGCACTTCTATACATAGACCTGAGTGAGGGGGCATTTTTTGCGGGTTGAAGTGTACATTTTATTGGTACAATTTTGGGATATATGCAACTTTTGTGATCACTTTTATTCCAATTTATAGGGGACCTGAAATGACCAAAAAACACAATTTCGGCGTATGGAATACGGATAGATTATTTTACATTTTAATCTGACTTTTTTGGACGCAACAATACCAATTATTGCCAACCAAAGATCACTCATAGAAATCCCCTATGGGGAAAAGTGCAAAGGTAAAACACAGTCCACTTTGTCGGAGAGCTGTTGGTTATCAGAGTGCAGTTGGGACAGGGCGCGATTGATGGAGTCCAGCTTGTTTTCCAGCTCTTGGAGGCGCTCTTCATGTTCGTCAGTGCGCTGAGCTGCTTGTTAATATCGTTCTGGATTTTGACAAACATGGCCGTGATTGTAGCGGAGATCGTCGCTGCCAGTGTCTCCTGGATATCTGGAGGCATTTTCTGGGCCACCACAATGGACAGTTTTTTTATAGTCCACCATGGAGTCATCAGTCGCACCCTCATTGCAGCCATCAGTGTTATTAGAGACAGGTTGCAGTAGTGGTGGAGGGTTGGACGGAGATCGGGGCCGGGCTCAGGGTTGTAGGCTCAGTCTCGATGTTGCCCTTCTCACTGCTGGCTGCGGTATTGGGAATAATGAGCTGAGATTTAGGGCCCTTTTGCGTCTTATGTGCCTTGGTTTTACCCATTGTTTGGACGAAGCGGTCCATCTGAGGAATGGAGGATAGAAGATTCAGAGCTAGTGAAGTGCAGGAGTTGTGGTAAGTGCACTCTGTTCGGCCACCACTTGATGTCGCTCACAGCTTAAATGCAGATGGGACTGAGATACTGTAAGGTGAGAGAGGAGGACACTCAGGAACACCAAGTGACTACAGCCTCGTGGGCAGAGGAGGGAGATATGTGTAACGTATTCCAACCAGGCCGGCTGGAAAACGCCTAGGGATGAAGGATCCTCAGGGCCCACTGCGGGCGCAGATGGTGAGTGCAGGCGGTGGGTAGCCGAAGTGCAGGTCTCGATAGAAGATGCAGGAACAGAGGCCGGGCACTGCAGGTGTAGCCGTTCAACGGGTGACAGTCCAGGTATAGCCAGAGCCTGTTTGGCACAGTCCAGGTACGTAGCGGACTAGGCAAGGCCTAGCAACAGGAATTGGCCAGCAGGTGCAGCGGCTGGTGTTCAACAGGCACGCAGGTATACATGCAGATAAACGTACAGCATAAGGCAGCAATGCAGCAGCCTAGGGGTCGATCTCTAATGCTGATGACAACAACAAACTGACAACAGTCTGAGGGAGGAAGCTCCTTAAGAAGCCAGAGGTCACTGGGCCGGACCAAGGACCACTGACTCCTTAAGTACTATGCAATGCCGCGCGCGTTCCCCTAGAGGGAGCACATGTGCGCACAGGAAGCTGGAGGAAGCCATGATGACTGAGACCTGCAAGCAGGAGCCAGGACAGGTGGGTGAATAGAGCCAGAAGCAACAGAGACACTGGCACGCTGACCGTCTGTAGCAGTGGCCGCAGCGTGAACCGTGACAGTACCCCCCCCCTTAACCCCTCCCCTCCGGGCTAGCCGGGTACCTACAAAATGGCTAAGGGTAACCACCTCCTCCTCGGTATCCCAGGAACTGTCGTCAGAGGAGGTGTCCAGAGAGTCCCGGAAAACTTCTTGGACCTGGGGAGAAGAAGCAGAAACAGGCAGGGGGTGGGGTGGGTGGGAGTCAGAGGTGTCTTTGCAGACCAGAGGCTCCTCTTGCAGATGCGAATCTTCTACCGGCACAGCAGAACGAATGGGCAGAGAAACGGGAGGGCAGGGCTGCTCCAGATGGGTGGGCTTGAGGCAGCGAGACTGGCACTGCTTTCCCCATTGGACAACCTCGCCCGTTTTCCAGTCCAGGGATGGGCTGTGAAGCTGGAACCATGGCAGCCCGAGCAGGACTAGAGCAGACGAACTTGGCAGGACGTAGAAGGAGATGTCCTCTTGGTGGGAACTTCCTATCGTTAGGGACACAGGCAGGGTATGGTACAGGACTGGCTCCTTCAGGATCTCCCCGTCGATGGATGAGAAACGTAGGGGCTTCTCTAGACGGGAGACAGGCAGGCCGAACTTCTCTAGCAGTGATGGATGTATGAAGTTCTCGGAGGAGCCAGAATCCAGCAAAGCAGGAACTTCATAGGCGGCACCAGATGAAAATGTAGAGTGACCGGAGTGGTCAGACGGGGGGCCGAGGCACCATCACTCAGGTTCACGTCACCCACAACACCATCATACTGAGGTTTCCGGGGCGTAGCAGGGCGGACTGGGCAGTTCTTCAGAAAGTGATGAGCACCTCAACAGTAAAGGCACAGATTAAGGGTGCGTTCCTCTGTGGAGAGATGAGTGTGGTTGACCTCCATAGGCTCATCTTGGGTGAACACAGGTGCCAGGCGAGGCGTGGAGGCTTGTGAGGACTGGAGGACACAGGCTGTTGGCAAAGCTCTAACTCCCTCTCCGCAAAACGGATGTCGATCCGGGTAGCCAAAGCGATGAGGTCGTCCAGGGTGGTAGGGAGATCACGACCAGCCAACTCGTCCTTAATGTGACCATCGAGGCCCCCCCAGAAGGCAGCAACGAGGGCCTTGTTGTTCCAGGCAAGCTCGGAGTCCAGGGTACGGAACTGAATGACATACTGGCCCACAGTAGATTCACCCTGACGGAACCGGAGCAAAGATGAAGCAGCAGATGTGTTGCGCCCAGGTAGCTCAAACGTCTTTCTGAAGGCGCTCATGAACTCCTGAAGGTCCCCTGTCAGTGGATCCCCTCTCTCCCAAAGAGGTGAGACCCAGGCCACGGCCTCACCAGACAGCAGGCTAATACTGAAGGCCACCTTGGCACGGTCGGAAGAGAACTGGTGATCCAGGACCTCGAAATGGATGGTGCACTGATTAAGGAAGTCGCGACACGTATGGGGGACTCCAGAATATCGGGCAGGGAGAGGCAGGTGCAGGCTAGGACTGGACATTGCAGCAGGAGGCGGAACCACAGCAGGTGGTGGAGCAGGAGTAGATGCTAGTGCATACAGGACTTGGTCCAGACGGGTGGTGATGGTCTGCAGCTTCTGAAACAATTGCTCCAGGTGGACGCCATAACGGTTCACCACGGCTACCAGATCAGGTAGTGTCACTCCGGCGGGATCCATAATTATGGTCAGTTCGTTCTGTAACTCATTCCAACCAGGCCGGCTGGAAAACACCTAGGGATGAAGGATCCTCAGGGCCCACCGTGGGCGCAGATGGTGAGTGCAGGCGGTGGGTAGCCGAAGTGCAGGTCTCGATAGAAGATGCAGGAACCAAGGCCGGGCACTGCAGGTGTAGCCGTTCAACGGGTGACAGTCCAGGTATAGCCAGAGCGTGTTTGGCACAGTCCAGGTATGTAGCGGACAAGGCAAGCCATCCACTTAGATATATATGAGCTCCTCTCCCTGTTGGCAGGTCGTTTAGTAGAGGAGGGGTGTAGGGGCTGTAAAAAAATCAGTGTGGGTGTCACTCAGAATGGACCCTCCACAGGTGGTCAGAGGGGCATAGCATGGCCATGGCCCCTAATGTGAGCAGCGCGTGTCCACACACAATTAATAGTCTTCCCCTCCTGAGTAAACAAGCCTGATAGCACTCCTATAACTCTCACTATAGAAGGGCATACTTTCACTATCATCAATGTCATTGACCCAAATCAGGGACAGGATAACTTTGTCAAAAATTTAGTGGACAAGGTTGTCAAGGGTATTGTACTTTGTTGTGGTGACTTTAACACTACAGTAGACCCCACTTAGACAATTCCTCTGGGAGGTCGTCAATGTTTTACACCTCCATTATATCAATTTAAAAAAGCGTTTACCTCCTCCAGCTGTGTGATCCAGTGGACAAGGATTTCACTTTTTTCTCTCTCCCCCCTAACGCCTACAGTCGTCTGGATTATATTTTGCTGCCCTCTTCTGGCTTTCAACCACTTCCATAGGTAATACATTGCTTTCGGACCATGCACCTGTTTATTGTACTTTAATGGTTCCCTCTCTCTCGAGGCCAGCTTGGTCCTGGCGCCTCAATGAATCCCTGCTACTGGATTCTGTCTGTAGTTCTGATGTCTCCAAAGCTATTTTAAACTTTTTACAGGACCCTGCCAATGATGCATCCTTCCCGACTGTTACATGGGAGATGCTCAAGTGTGTTTTGTGAGGAACCCTGATCAAACATGGCTCGAGATAAACCTTTTTAAGGACCCAGCCAGTTTTGACCTCTCTGACAGAGCCATATTTTTGAAATCTGGCATGTGTCACTGTGAGGAAAATTCACCCAAAAATGACAAGACATCCCCCACCACCAACTCAGTCACAGGAAGCCTCAATTAGGAATGGCCTTCCAGCAGGGGAGGCCAGTACAAAAAAAGGATCCTCCTTTCCATTAATTAGCAACTGAGACACATGGGCTCTCGCAAAGACTTGAATAAACCAAGGCCAGACCCAGCGGCCTCGATATTTCATAAAGATTTATGGGAGAGCAGTTCATAACAGGTCTACAGCGGTTTCTTATTTTAAAATATGAAACTCCCCCCTGCATATAGCTGCCACTCCCATGTTCGTAGGACGCAAGGGAACTGAGAAATCCAAAGCTGGCCTAAGAAACAAAATAGGAGGGCATGTGTGGTACCAGATCGTAGCTTAGGCCCATCCGGTTCTGATGGTGCCACTGGTTCAGTTCTGTGCCAAGGCCTTGCCGCAGTACGGCACCATTTGTGTTTTAGGCAAGAAACTGCATGAACCTAAGAGGGAGGATTGTGCAGGCCATCCCAGGGGCGTGAGGGGGAGTGTAGTGGGCCGTCTCGGTACTGTTAAAAACAGGAGCCCAGGTGTGCCCATTGTTTCTGGGAGAGGAGTATAGAGCCAGCAGCCCTTTCACTATTGATTTTAACAGCTCAGAGGGGAGAAAACGGAGTGTGCAGGCAGCCAATCACATTGCAGGGGCGTGGCGGGGGCGTTTCCTGTCTGGGGGCGTATCCTAACAGGCTGACATGCCAGCCAATCACAGTGCAGGGGGCGTGTCTAAAGGGCGGAATCCGTCCAGGAAGCGTGTCCCGACCAACAGAAACAGAATACAGATTTACAGAAAAGCTCATATCTGCTAAACCAAGGTAATGCAAACCAATTACAAAAGTGCTTATTTTAACTGTCCCTATAATCTGAGACCTGATCTTTGTAGCGATAAAACCCCTTTAACTGTGAAACCATATCTGGCTGACCTTGTGCGTACCCTAGGGGGAGCACAATGTAACGACACACCACAAGTCAGGCCATCAACCCTCGAGTGGGCCAGTGGGCGGGGTTTTTTCCTGACAGTCACTTTATGTGAGAATAACTTTGACACTTTTACCTATCCCAGTGATTCAGAGAATGTTTTTTCGTGACACATTGTGCTTTAAGATGGTAACAAATGTTGATCAGAAAAGTCCTTGTTTATTTGTGAAAAATATCAAAGTATTGTGAAAACTTTACCATTTTCAAACTTCAAAATTTTTTGCGTGTACTACAGTTATTCCACTCAATATAGTTTAGAACTAGCATCTACAATGTGACTACTGTAGGTTGGCATCATTTTTAAATGGTTTTTTATTTTTTTTTACTACATTAGGGGGCTTAGAAATTTAGTTGTAATTTTAAAATTTTCATGAAAATTTGCAATATACATTTTTTTTTTTTAGGGACCAGTCCAGTTGTATCGTGACTTTGATTGGCCTGTATTTTAGACACCCCCATAACTGACCCCATCTAAGAAACTACACCCGTTAAAGTATTCAAATCAGCATTTAGGGGAATAAAATTCAAAAATATAACTTTTATTAAATGAAGCTTAAAGGGAAACTGTCCCATAGATTATGCCCCCTTGTTGAGAACAGCACAAGCTAGTGTCAGACCTGCTGTTTCCAGCGCTATGTCCATTATTCTGTAAGATGCTGTAGTTTTAGAGCATTTACCCCTCAAATCTTATTCATGAGCAGGTGTTAGCCCCGCCCACCAAAGGCTAGCCCCGCCCAGACAGTTATTCACAAGTTTCTACCTATTCAAAGTAATAGGTTTATCAGTTGAGGTGGGCGGGGTTTGAAAAAAAAGGACTCTTCCAATGGCTCTTTTCTGGCTGAAAACTGCAAATTTGAGCATTAAATACACAAAAACTCCAGCATCTTATAATGGACACAGCGCTGGAATCAGTAGGTCTGACACTAGCTTGTGCTGCCCTCAGCAAGGGCGGAATAATCTATGGGACAGGTTCCCTTTAAAACAACGCAATGTGACAACAAAGACATACTAATCAATATAACAGCACTGATGAAGATAATGTAAAGTACCAGCAGCAAAGGAACAACTGTCCCTACAAAGACCCTACAGCCCTGGTAGTCTACAATCTCCCTATCCTAATAATACGGGATATTCGCCCTGATAAGGGCGTTACCGTCCGGTACCTAACCCTTCAACTAACTACAATAGCATCTAAGGCTATGTTCACACGGCTTATTTTGGGGCGCATTTTGCCACGTATTTCGCAACGTACTGCGCTTAATACGCGGGGAAATGCGCCCCATAATTACGGTAATCCATAGCTGTCATAGAGAACTATGGATTACGCCTCCGCTCCCACAATATTGTACGTGCGGGGAGATAAGTGACATGTCATTTATTCCTGCCGAATACGCACCACGAGTAATGCATGTCTATGGAGCTGGCGGGCTTAAACACCCAACGCCGCAGGAGTACGCGCTGATCAACACACCCAAAACACCCCGCGTAATTGCAGTGCGTACTGTACGCGCCACAATTACACCGTGTGAACATACCCTAAGATGCCCTCCGACGAGCTAATGCACCTAAAATCATTCATTTCTCTATAATACAATACAGAGGAGCTGTGTTAGATGCATAGGTCCTTTGGAATAACGATCAAGGCGCATAATAGCGCCATCTTGTGGATAAATTACGGTACTTCATGCAGGTTAATATTAACTAACCGAATTGATCAATTTTAAACTGTTCTACACACAGACAAAAAATACAACAGTGACAACAGAAAATAATGATAGAAAAAAAATGGAAACTACACCAAAATTTTTTACACAAACCGTCCAAAATCAAGTCGTTCATTAAGACCTTCAGGGAATTGTGTTTTGAGGTTAAAGATCCAATATGATTCCTTCTGTAACAATTCCTGATCTGTATTACCTCTCTGAATAGTGGGCTGAACTTTGTCAATTCCAATCCATCTCAGACATTTAAGATTACCAACATGACATGACTGTACGTGTCTGGCAACCAGCGTATCTCGTCCATGTCCTATGTCGCCAATATGCTCTCAAATTCGCCTTAATTGGTGAATTGTTTGGCTGACATATCTCTGTCCGCAATTGCATATGATTAACCCCTTACCGCCGGAGCCAGTTTTGGCCTTCCTGACAGAGCCCTGGTTTTAAAATCTGACGTGTCACTTTATGTGAGAATAACTTTTTGACACTTTTACCTATCCAAGTGATTCAGAGATTGTTTTCTCGTGACACATTGTGCTTTAAGTTAGTAATACATTTTGGTCCAAAAAGTCCTTGTTTATTTGTGAAAAATATCATGAAAATTTGGAAAAATTAGCAATTTTCAAAGTTCAAAAATTTCTGCATGTAAGACAGATAGTTATTC